>VDFB02368256.1:0-26794 GCA_007258455.2 Sequoia sempervirens | reverse complement strand
AGCTTGATGGCAACACAAAGGATAGAAACCACACTCGACCAACAAAACACCAGTATTATCCCAAGCACTCGATCTATCCTAAATACCCATTGTTTTCACAAACTAGATGAGGTCATAGGACTGGAACAAGATTAGTGGTTGAGAAGACTAAACGCAGTAGGGAAGCTCAATAAGCCTAATATTAATGTATACAATTACTACCTACGGGTGATTCCGATGACAATTCTTCCACTAAGGAATTGTTGTAGATGATTGTACATATATAAGTGGACTAAAATTGTCTCACCCCAACACGACCTTCTTCAACTTGGTGCTCATGGTTATGTACTAGTTACATGAGCCCCTTGTCGGTAACAAGATGATTGACTAGACAATCTAAACAAGGCAGGGCTTCTATTATGCTAGTAATTCTTCTTGCTCCTTGAGGGTCAAGGATGCTTGGTATTGTGAGAAAAGAAGAAAGGAATGTACCTCATCTTGTTGCCAAGATTTTTTGTTCTGGGATCTGAAGGCAAATCTTAGCACCTACGTCAACAATATCTTCAACATTGCAAGATTCACAATGGTGAACCATCAAATGAGCATGGATTTAGAGCTTTTGGTAATGTCATACGAGGGCCTTAGGCTAATGCTTTAGAGCTTTTGGTAATGTCATACAAGGGTCTTAGGCTAATGCTTTTGGCCCATGGAAAACCACATTGTGTTTCTCTAGCATCATAAATTGTCACCCATGACAATTTCATGCTATGTTTTGGTCCCCTTTAAGTGCATGGACCTAATCGTACACCTAATTGCCTAAAATATGCATTCTATAGACAATTTGAACATTTATCAAGAAAACCCATTTACAAAATCGAACTAAACATTTAACATTTTCCCCTAACACCTCACATCCCACAAAATAGGACCAAGACCAAGCCTCCAAAATTTAGAATGTCGAAGTCAAATTTTGTTATTTGAATTTCAAATGTCAGATGATGGCTATCAGGATTTAATTTTGAGAAATTAAAATAATTGTGTATAAATACCTAGTCATTTCATCATTTGAAAACTAATAAGCAATATCTGGCAATTATTGGAAATCAAGAGCACTATCAAGCAATCAAGCAAGTCAAGAGAAGATTTATTGCACCAATTCAATATCAAAGCATCATGTCAAAGTGTATGAGTTTGTTCATATTTATGTTATGTTACCTCAATTTTGGATGACTTGTGTTAATGCATGAAACATGTTTTAGAAATTTGGGTTCTTACATTGGGGTAAAATATTAGACCAACAATTTATCTTTATTATGATCTCAATCTGTAATATTGGATTATTTATATTTTGTGTAAACATAAAGATAAATTCCATGTTTTCACAATTTGGGTAAAAATGCAAATTTTTGAGTCATTTTCCAATCTATTATTTAATGGCTAATGGTTTGAGATCATAATATTAAGTCGCTATGTAAATCATGAGAAATTTGGGTTTATACCATATTTTGGTTAAAATATTTTAAGAAATATTTACAAGGATATTAAAAAATATTTGCATCAATATTATTCTAGGACTTTATAGTGGTATCAAAGCATATCACTTGAATTATATATCTACAAAGGGTCTTAAGTAATATTTTCTTAAGATTTTATTGGGGACATTACAATAAGGGTAGATGCATCTGATTAAGAATAGGAGACCTTTGGAGGATATAGATTGCAATTGTTGTTGGAAGTGTGTGAAATTAATTTTGTAGCTTTGTTTTAGGAGCCTGCACCAGCGTGCCCAATCACCGAGATCTTAACTTCAAAAATTTAGTATGTTCTTGAGAATGATATTGAAAATAATGTTAGTGTCTGTTTCAAGAAATTACTTCTCTTGTTAAGTGAAGGCCCATATTTCATGTTGGCTCTTTAGAAGGAATTTTAGGTACTGCCCATAATATATGGTGGTATAGGGCACCCATCATAAGTCAATCAATACTCTATATCCTTATATTTAGAATAATGTTGTTCTTAATTTGGATAAAGTGGTTCATGGTGTCTTTGCATTCTATGACCAATAGTATGGGTTATGGTTATTTATGGATGACATTACTGACCTAACACTAGTCGCCTCTAGTTATATGAATATACAACCTTTGCATGAACTTAATTCTAATTATGAGTAGAGCTTTGTAATAAATGCATGACTAATGTTACAGTCATTATAAAATGGGGAGATTGTAGTATGTCATTATTGATTTTGGTGATTAAATATTATTGGAGAGATGTATATAGTCCTATGTGCATAGTCTACTATCATTATAAATTAAAAATATTGCTTATGTTTATTCTAAGTACACTATTATTGTGGTGTGAATGTTAAAAGTGATACAAAATGAATGTGTATCTTTTGAGAACCCTAAATAAGGTTTTGAGTATTAAATTTATGAATAATGGTGGACTAATAAGCAAACTCGTAATTTATACACCATATCAAGATCATGACATTGTTATAACTTGATAGTGTTGCTTGATAGTGTTGCTATCATCCTTGATATGTGAATAGGTAAAGTTTAGGGGTACAGGTTAAGGGGTAGCCTTCTCAAAGAACTCAAGTTATTAGATGAGTTGTGCTTTTGTTCCATTGTATAGTTGTAATGTAGTTACATGAGTAGGTGAGTTGTGCTAAAATAGAAATTAGGCATATACAATGTTCTTATGTCATTCAAATTGATTGGATTAAATATGCAATCATTATTTCTTATTCCCTAAATCTAGCATGGGTTGACTTTGGTCAAGTCAACTAGTTATACATATTTATGATACATGATTGACTAGGGATTCATTGATACCAAACTTCACTAACTTTGTACATATATATCAATCCTTCAACCTCACATATGGAGGGTTGGGTTCAACTAAAAACTAAGTGTTGATTTGCAAATATAACGTTGTTTGACATGTCCCCTTTTCATAATAATCTATGTTTGGACTAAATTTTCCCATTTCATATTTTTGCATCTTCCTTAGTCCCATTTTGTGTGCATGTTCTTCCTCTTCTTTCCCCTAGTGTTTATATAAGGTCCCAAAATTCTCTAAATTTGAAGGCATGCTCCATCTTCTAAGTGTTTGTTAGTCATCAAATTTTTCCAATTTCTCATCGGACTGGCATGCTTTCCCTTCTAAGTCCAACCTTTTCTTGGTCCTTGTTGGACTTTTGGACTTCTTCATCTTGTCATGCCTTTCATCCTTCCCCAATCTTCCTTTGTATTTGTTGGAATTTTGAACCTATCTTTATTGGCTCACCTATTGCTCAACTCCCAATGCCTCGACTTATGGTATGAGTCTTGTGGTACCTTCAACCCCTAATACA
Source organism: Sequoia sempervirens (assembly GCA_007258455.2). Taxonomy (NCBI): domain Eukaryota; kingdom Viridiplantae; phylum Streptophyta; class Pinopsida; order Cupressales; family Cupressaceae; genus Sequoia; species Sequoia sempervirens. Next base: position 23,457 of record VDFB02368256.1, on the reverse strand, counting down.
TGATATTTTTACCTTTATTTTTGGTCCCTCCATAATGCCCCAACATGTGTCATAATGTCATTAATGGTTGGTTTTGGTGCCATAACTTTCAAAAGTGGGACTTTTACATGCCCATAATCATTGTTCAAATTTGGAGTTGTGGATTTACATTGTGGTTGACCCATTATTGTTGTGACAAATGTAAAGGGGTGAAGGAATTCATTCAAGGGTCATAATCTTCGCTTAACCAAATTCCTTTTAGAATCCATTTTGAGCACTTGTTTTCAAGTGTGGGAATCCTTAGACAAAAACCCTAGTGATTTTGGAGGGTGATCTCATATAGAGCTTCACATTTGAGATTCATTGGACACGAACTCCAATTGCATTGTATTGATTCAATTTACCACTATTGTTAGTATGAATTGCAATGCTATTGCAATCATTTAAATGTAATACAACCATTATTTTAATACAAAAGAGAGTGGGAATTACATATGTATTTACATGTTCACTGTCATAAAAAGATCAAATGCTATGTTGCCATTGCTGATCAAAGTGTAATGAAATTGTCAATGTATTAACAATAATTTAAAACTAAGTTGTCTAATATCTAATTAAATAATAGGGCATGATAGTGTCAATATTCAACTAGTATGTGTTTGTGGAAGGTTAATAATTAAATTTTCTTTAATGATTCATCTCAATACACTACATATGCCAAAATCCTAGACTATTACTAAATGGTGCCCATTGGCTTTAAGGGGGAGTTTTTGTTACACTAGAACACCACTACAAGTGAGTCCCCTCATGGACATTTAGTTGTTGCCCCCACCATTTGGTTTGAGTTCACCCCCACTAGCACAACAAAGGTTCACCCCCACTAGCACAACAAAGGAATGTCCATTGAAGTTTAGCCAAGGGCATTACAAGTTAGGTAAGCAACCATTATGCCTAAAGCCTAAACTATTAGTGAATGGCATCCACTGTGGCTTTCTTCCCACCTGAGTGCCATAACAGGGGAACCTCCTCATGAGCATGTCGTTGCTAGCCCCACCATCTGATTCAAGTACATACCTGCTAGCAAGACAGAGGAATTTCTACTAGGGTTTAGCCAAGGATAATACAAAACCACCACACTCTACATGGCTCAACCTCAAGACCTTGACTTTGATACTAAGCTAAGTGACCACTACACCAAAATCCAAATTATTAGTGAATGGTACCCACTAGCATTAAGGGTAAGGTTTTCGTCCCACTAGAGTACCACCATAGGTTAACCCCCTCGTGGACACTTGACTATTGGCCCCACTATATAGTTTGAGTACACACCTACCAACACGATGGAGGAATATCAACCAAGGTTCAACTAAGGGCATTACATTACTATACTACTGACCATCAAGGTCATATTTAGTATAATTATCAAGTTCAAATGCTATCTAAACCATGAATTTTACTAATATAAGAATATGTGATGCACTAAAGGGTCCAAGATTATTAATATTATTAACATTATTGGGTGTATATCTTCATACGGTGACCTAACAAATACAATATTCCTTGTTGTCTTAAGTACGACTTAGGAATTTATCATCCTTAAGTCAATTTAATTATTGTTGTATATCCCTTGAGGTTTAGATGATTCATATGTGACTTTGCTAATGTATGTTGTGTTTTGTCAAGAAAGATCTCATAACATAATAGGATTATGATACTTGATATCGTTGAATCATATTATAATAGGACCCCACATGGAGCCATATTGGGGCTAATGATTGCATTGTGAAGATATTTTGACTATAGTTCCCTTGGGCTATGATATAACAAGATTTATTTTATATCAGGATATGCTATTATGCATAATTGTTATGCAAAGATTGATTTGAATAGTTTATCTTGGTAAGTCCATATTGTCTAACGTTTGTCATTTAAGATGGGTGATATTTCAATACTTAGCTAAGTATAGATGGTTGATAATTGGGACCCTTTATGTAGAGGTGGTTCAAAGACCTTGTTCCTAGTAATGGCCATCTTAGGACCTTGAACTAATTCATTCAAGTAAGATAATATATGTTTGTGTTATGTTTTGTTTACATGATCTTCCTTTGCTAAGCCCACCCTTAATTTCTTTGGGGAAATTGTCTACCAAAGTTAGAAGTCCCCAAGGGATATACCTTGTTGATGCATGTAACAAAATGGTGATGTCTAGTATTATTAAAAGTTTTCTTAACTTGGGAAGTGTGAGTTATCATTCTAATAGATGAAATCCTCAAAGAACAACATGGGACTTTGATCTTGTTTGGAAGAGGGTATGTAGGCAATCCTTGGGTGAAGAATGCCCCTATGATCCAAGTCTATAGGATAGGGTTTAAGGAACATACCTAGGGATTGGGGTTGTTCCTAAACTTGATTATCTCTCCCTCTTTAATATGTTTTAGTTTGAGGTTGAAATTGCATTAGATGCTTGTGAACTCACCTTCTAATTAATATGTCCCCACTATACAAGTCTGAACCAATAAAAGACAATCCATCATCTTCAATCTTGGATGATTCGGATTTCCAAAATGTACTTCAATCTTGGATGAATTTTTAGTCATTGTCATTGTTGTTTTCTCTAATGTAAATGTGTGAGAAGACCTCTAGACTTGTCTAAACTAAAATTATCAGTTTTGTCTATTGGACACTATGACATTGTGTCTTGGCTTAATGATAGGTATGGGAAGATGTAGATTAGCCTCAAAACACTAACAAAATCTATTCTTCTAGGAAATGAGAGCATGATAATCTTAGCCATGGCATGGCTATGCATGAATTACAAATACTTGCTAACTTTGCATTTGAGGATGATGCTAAATTAAGCTATTATGATTTGATGGTGTAAATAACTCAATCTTTACGGATGATCAATCTTCTCTAAATATTTATTTAGATTTGTGTTTAGGATGCAATTCCTTAGGATAGTGTTTGCCAACTGTGGGAATTAATGGTAAATATTACCAAATATGGTATGGCATTTTGTCTTTATATTAGTTTGGTAGGTAAATGTATGTGAAGCTTTATGATTGGTAAAATGTAAATTTTATTTCCTCATAAGTAAAATATTGTTTGATATAGTTATGGCGGGTTCGATTTTTGTTTTATAAACATTTTGCTTCTAACTAGCAATTAGATGAAGTGAAAGGTCTTTGAGATTGCTCCATGAATTGTACTTGTTTATGTATTTGTGATCAAATAGAAGCTAGCTCATGTGGGTTCAATGTGTTACACTTGTGATAGTAGTTTTAACCCCAAAACCAAGATGACCTTGTGTAGGGGTTAATGGGCCCCTCTATGTAGTATTGTAACCAGATTAACTAGTCTAAGGTATAAACCCTTACAACAATGTGTTTTAGATCAATGTTCTTGTACCTTCTCAAATGTCACAATCCTGAATCAAAATTGATAAAAGAGACATTTTTGGCATCACAACCAAGGTTGAGAAAGGGACCCTATGTGGGCATAGGTAGAGGATAATTGATCTCTTAGCATAGCTTGTCCCACTCATCCTGAGGTGATTACCAAAATTGTAAAACCTATGACTTGCTTATAGATAAGATTAGTGTTGCCCCAACATGATAGGAGTCAAGAAGAGTGCTCTAGCAAAAGAAGTATCTAATTTTATCATAGGGTTAGCTAACTTTCACTAGTAGCATGTAGGTGATAAATGCTAGGAGCTACCCAATTTCATCGAGAGTTGACTTTCATCAATTTCATGTAGGTGATAGATGCTAGGAGACACCCATCTCAAGAGTTCAATATTAGCATTGGTGTATCAAAAAGAAATTTTTTTCTTTCACTATGGTGTCTACTTGAGGTATGGTTCTCAAGGTTTTTATTTTTAGATCAGTTTAGGTGATTGATAGTATAGACACTAGTCATAGGTGAGGTAAAACCTTATGAGATCTTGATAATGTTTAGTCAGTTATAAGATGAATTGGAAGCTTAGTGGGTTATGGAAATCTTATTAATAGGCTTTTGTGATGTGTTTTGTTACACTTGTGACGTCTTTGGTGATGACTTTGACTAGTATGGGATGCTTGCCTTGTCATCATAGTTAGCATTGATATCGAAAAAAAGGATAGGACCCATGGTGTAGTATGGGATGCCTTAGCATTTCCTTTTTGGCTAGGGTGTACTTAAAATCTTATATGTTAATGAACCAAGCAAAGGGGAAGATGTTTGTAGTAAAGTCGCAACTTCCTTTTCAATAGTTGGTTGTTTTGTATATGGCACATTCATGAGTTAGTCCCACTATGTATATGTGATGTATGCATGAGTTAATCATGTTGCATACATGTTTTATGTGTATGAGATAATCACTTTGTATAAATGTTATGTATGTATAAGTTGGTCACTATCTAGATTGGTGTGTATTTGCATAGTGATGTTAGCATGGAACAAACATTTGACTAGAATGCATTGGTTATCATACTACTAAATGTGGATTTGATTAGGATCATATGCTCAATTAATGATTGAGGTCAACGATCTCACATCAATTGTGTGGTTGAATTCTTTCAATTTCAGCATGTGAACTATGGTGCCTTTAATTCCAAAAAAGGGATGCGTAGATAGGGCCATCTCTCATGAACCCTTGAGGATTAGGTTTGGGTTTAGGTATTTCTCTTGTTATGTGAGCTTATCTTATTTAGTGCAAGATTGTACAACTGCAGTATAGAGTTATTATCATTTCTACAGTTTGATAAGGTTCTAAATAAATTGGTAGTGACTAGGGGTGGTTATTACAACTTTGTACTATTTAAGCCACTTCTAATCATGTCAGTTCAATGGAATGCCATCTTACATTTGTTAGAACATCAATGAAAATAACCATGCCTATATCTGATAAACAAAGGAAGTCTTATATTATTTATCACTTTTGTCTAGGCATGTCAACAACATATACTATGGTCTAAAATTAAACAGCTGGTTCATTTGTTGTTTTGGAGTCAAAAGCCCCAAATAACAAACAACGAACTGGTTGTTTAAGTGTGTAAAAGAAACAAACAAAATAATAAAATAATAAAATCTAAATAACAAAAACATAACTAATCCAAAATATATAAAATTTGATAAATTTGGATATATTATGGTGTTAAACAGGTGCATGACAACTGGGAGATAGGGGAGTGAATCAGGTGTCACAAAATTCAAACTTAAGACTTCAACACTTATCAATTCCACAACCACACTATTTTGTTATTAAGTAAGAGCATGAAACACAAATAACATAAAGTAAATCAACACAATGAACACTGGATTTTTACATGGAAAACCCAATAAGGGAAAAACCGCAATGAGGGTTAACTCGCAATATAAAAAGATTATAAAATTGAATATAGAAGCTACTGCCCAGAAGAGGGCTCACAGTCCAAGTACAAAGGCTCACTTCCTACAAAAAGGACTCACTGTCCAACAGGAAGGCTCACCGCCTATAGAAAAATTTACAGAACAAGTTAGGCTATACAGCCAGAATGAACTAAAAAGATGCACCTATCAAGTGTTGATGCAATTTCCGTGATGCTCAATATACAAACTTAACACATTTCATCTTTTTCGCACTTCTTCATTTTAGCATTCACAACTCAATCGTTTGTCTCTTATTTTCCAAAACTGTCAATATATACATATATACCTGATCTTCACCGCAAGCATCAATTAGGTTGGCCTAATTAGATGCACTTCTTATTCACGAAAAATATCAACTGTCGGCTCCAATCATTCACAAAATATTTCCAGAAACAATTCAAACCTTCAGCATGTTACATCATGTCGGCATAGACCAAAAATAGGTTGCACATATGTCCACATATTGTATCACAATTAACTCAAGAAGTCGGTCAAGAATAGATTTCAAAGCAAAAAGGCAACCAATAGAATAATGTCACTACGTCGTACAAGCACTAGAGCACATAATAATTTGATCATGAATGCCTTCAACAATCATAAACAATCTCCCAAAACTGCAACTAGTAACTGTCAACTGCAGAGAAATGCGGACTAAAATATTAGAGTGCACCAAAAATACAAGATCCACCACCGGAGGAGATAAACCAGTTGTGCACACCATATTAGGGTATCAGACCAAGCTGCCAACATGGTGACATCAATGACAACATATAGACAAACTTCTCCATTCTTCCAACAATCTCCCCCTTTGTCATTGATGTCAGCATGTAAAAAATTCTCCTTCAATCTCTCCCATCCCTTCAAATCTCTCCCCATAACTTTATACTCTAACTCTCTCCATACTCTAACTCTCTCCCCCTTTGACATCAATGGCAAAGGGTGACAAAAAAAGTGTAAACATGGTGACATGAAAATTTCAAAAGAATTCCAACTCTTCAAAAACTTTCAACCATCCAAAACTTTTCAAACATTCAGAATTTAAGTGAAGATGACGTTCTTCACCTAAAATACCTTCTTGTACCTCTCTTTGAGAGCTGGATACAACTTCTTCCAGTTGAATATAGCCGAATCCATTCTTGTGCACATACTTTCTAATAAAACTAGCAGAGTGAAAGAAGATGACCAATTTGTAGAGGAGCATTGTTTTTCAACATCTTTTGCATCAGTAAAAATTCTGAAAAGATGATCTCACTGGACCTCAACAATCTCCTTAAGAAGCCAGAAGATCTTCACCACATCATCTCTTTATCTTTGTACAATAATTAATTCAACTTGTAATTCACCAACTCTTAGTCTTTGTTTCCCTTCTTTATCTTCAAAGATATCAAAATTATTTCCAATGTTGTTCACTTTAGATTCAATCACTTCAATTTTGCTTATGAAATTATCTATTGTTGCAGGCCATTGGAGATAGTATTTGTAAATATCTGATATTTCTTTAATGCACTTCTTTGTTTCCACAATCAATTCAAATAATCTCTGCTTAGCTTTACCACATCTCTTTTCAACCAAGGTTTCCAACTTGCATCCTTCCGAACCTTCAAGCAACATTCTTTCTTCAATAATCTCAACTATATTTTCCAGCAAGGAATCAGAAACAATTGATACTTCAATACCTTTCCGAAATAGATATTCTACCAAAACATCATTAATCTTCAGTCTATCAATAGGAGAGGTTGCATTCCATAATTCACCAATTTTCTTCATCTTTCCCTTAACCATCATAGACTGGATGTCATTAGGATCAAAGGATTCAGATCCAATCAGGGATTTTTTCTCCTTTTCTTTTGAAATGTCAATGATCTTCATTTATAACTTTTCTCTTCTTAGATTTTGGAGGGGAATCACTAATGACAACCTCCCATTCTCTTTTACCGAAGGAAGAGCCCACTTCAAACTGTCTCAATGCAGATATACCAGACCAAAGATTTGTTTTCAGGGATGAGAAATATGATCTGCACATACTTACATTATTTGCCAATGACTCTAGATATCTATAGACTTGCTTTCCAATAGGAATACTGGATTCCCACACATTATCCTTTCCCAGTAAGGAACTCAAAAAGTAAAACACCAAGCACACTAGCGAAGATCTGAAACGAAAGGGATAACCTTCAACCAACACGACATTCAAGCATTTTCAAGTAACAAGCTACAGAAATCAAACTGCTTGTTCTCCTTAACCATCATATGAGCAATGTGTGCAACAATAGCTGAAGTCGAGTTTTCACAATTTATGAAATAAATTTTGTAAGAAATACCATACGCAACATACCTAACAGCCTAATCCCCAAGTGTATCTATCGATAGTGCTCGAGGGTCTTTACTATTGCCAGATAGTTACTCCATGTCTTTGTACTTCACAGTTTTCTTTCCAAGGAGTTCTCCAATACTGCATAAACCAATAATTGCTTTGATTGCTTCCTTCGAGATTAAGTAGGGTTTGTCCAATACCGTATTGCCGTTCTTGAAATGATTCAATAGGATCAAAATAAAATTTATCAATAAACCATGGAATTCTCTCCATAAATCCATACCTAGGGTTTTTATGTTCTGTAATTCATTTTCGCTCAACCCTAGTTCTATTCCTTTCATCTTTCTATGATCATATTCTTCTAATTCAACCCCTTTCAGCGTCAGAGGGATAACACCACTCGATCCTCTATCCATTGCTATGATTTCTTGAATTTTTAATCGAAGCCTCTTCAATTTTCTTCTTCCCCTTTTTGCAAACTAAGAAATGTTTCCAAATTACCCGAGACAATCTCTTTGAATTCCCTTCAAAATTCTTCAAGCTCGCTTCAAGATCACTGCAGGGCACCATTCAAGTTCTTCAAATGCTCAATTAACCAAGAAGACTTGCAAATTTCAACTTATACATCATCAAATTTACCCTAAAACGTATTAAATGCGATAGACATCAAAAAGCTGCTAAAAACATTCTTAACATAGTAAGCCCTAATTCGGTTTGCAAATCATCATGACAACATACTTTCTTTCGATTCTTTTTCCAAGGCCTCTAAATATTCATTCTTCACATTTCAACCTCGTGCTAGCCTCTTACACGCCATTCTTCCAAGGGTTTTTATAATTTTCTAATAATGCTCCCCCTAAGACCATGCTATGTCTAATTTCCTAATAAGTCATTTGTATTAGATGAGGTTATAGACACATCAATAGCTTCAAGTTTTTCTTCTTTCTTCTTCCATATCTTATTCATCTCTTGCTTCATTTCTTCTTTGTCGATCTTCTTTAGCGATTCACTCTTCTCTTCCGGAGCAAACTTCTTTCCCTTCTTACTTCTACAAACTTTTGAGACATGTCTAGGTTTGTTGCAGTTATAGCAAACAACACTTTTCTAATTACCCTGTCCTCCATTATTCCTCGATCTACATTGATTTGCTCTGTGTACAAATTTATTACAAGTATAGCAGTAGCCATTAAAGAGTTGATTCATTCTACTTTCATTAAACCTGTTCCTTATTACCCAATTGATCATTCTCACCTGAGATCTACATTTTGTAGCCTTATGTCTAATCTTCCTACATTCAAAACATTGTCTGGTGAAGAGACCAGAAAATTGGTTCTTCCTGCTCCTGCATTCTGTTGCTCTATGACCATATTTGTTACAAGAAAAATAAACACCATTGAAAGAGGGATACCTTTGTGCATTAAGTTGTCTCATAGGTGGTCTCCTTGCAAAATTCCTTGAATTTTTTCTCTACTTTCCTTTGTCTTGACTCTTTTGATTGTTCATTGTATTCTTCACATTTTTAGAACTTTCACTGGTATCAATTCCCAAGCCACCTTTGTATTTACTTGGTTTTTGTCCTACAAGTAATTCTTCAAGTTTACCGTAGCTAGATCTAAAATTGTCTCACAGAGTTTTTCCTTCTCTAGTTCCAATCTTAAGTTTACTATCTCCTATTCAAATCTAGAGCATTCATCAGATTTTTTTTGCACCATTGTATTCAAACATTCTTCAATCCTCTTCTTCTCTTCTACTATCACTTTCAGTCCAATTATTTCTTGTTTCAACTGTTCACTCACTTCTTTGTGTCTTTCCTTGAATTTCTTCAATTGTTCTTTTGGTTTCTGGACACATTCATTTGCATCATCCAGATTCTCTTTCAGATCTTTTTTTTCTTTTTCCACTTTATCAAGATCCTCAAGAGCAGTCTGAAGCTCTCCTTTATCATCCATTTAACCAACCTTCATGATCCTCCTTAAGCAATTAAGCTCTTCACCAAGGAACCAAAGCTTTGATACCAATTGTTAAGCAGGCGTAGGACAACTGAGACGGGGGAGCGGAGGGGAGGAGGGAAGGGAGGTGAATCAGTTGTCACAAAATTCAAACTTAAGACTTCAACACTTATCAATTCCACAACCACACTATTTTGTTATTAAGTAAGAGCATGAAACACAAATAATAGAAAGTAAATCAACATAATGAACACTAGATTTTTATGTGGAAAACCCAATAAGGGAAAAACCACGACGAGGGTTAACTCGCAATATAAAAAGATTATAAAATTGAATACAGAGGCTCACTGCCCAAAAGAAGACTCACTGTCCAACAGGAAGGCTCGCTGCCTATAGAAAAATTTACAGAACAAGTTAGGCTATATAGCCAGAATGAACTAAAAAAATGCACTTATCAAGTGTTGATGCAGTTCTAGTGATGCTCAATATACAAACTTAACACATTTTATCTTTTTCACACTTCTTCACTTTAGCATTCGCAACTCAATCATCTATCTCTTAATTTCCGAAACCGTTCAATATATACATATATACCTAATCTTCACTGCAAGCATCAATTAGGTCGGCCTAATTAGATGCACTTCTTATACACGAAAAATATCAATTGTCGGCTCCAATCATTCACAAAATATTTCCAAAAACAATTCAAACCTTCAACACGTTACATCTTGTTGGCATAGACCAAAAATAGGTGGCACATATGTCCACATACCGTATCACAATTAACTCAAAATGTCGGTCAAGAATAGACTTCAAAGCAAAAAGACAACCAACAGAATAATGCCACTATGTCGTACGAGCACCAAAGCACATAATAATTTGATTGTGCATGCCTTCAATAATCATAAACAATCTTCCAAAACCACAACTAGTAATTGTCAACTACGAAGAAATGCGGACTAAAATACCAGAGAGTGCACCAAAAATATCAAATCCACCATCGGAGGAGATAAACCAATTGTGCACACCGAATTAGGATACTGGACCAAGCTGCCAACATGGTGACATCAATGACAACATATAGACAAACTTCTCCATTCTTCCAACTTATGGATCCATTGAAAAAATGGAGAAACCAAAAAGCACATGAAAAATGTAGAGAAACTGCTAAAAAGAAAAACTTAAACAGAATATAAAAAAGAGAAATAACAAAATAAATTACATTACTAAAATAGGTCCAGTGGATTCAAGAAGCGCAACCAACAATGGTAACAAGATTGAATAAAACATCTCGAGTAACAACGTAGCAAAAGAGTTAGGGACATATATAATGGTAGAAAGGCCTTGCTGAGCAATGACTATTTATCAGTGTTCCATGGGGATGGATCCCCCTGTTTTCTTTCTATTTCCTCAAAAGAGGACGCAGGGTGAGGGATAGAATGTCCTCTCCATCCCAAGGGCGCCCCTGTACGAGGGGAAAATCCCCCCATTTTAGGAACAAGAAGTGGGGTGCCAGGACAGACACTTTTTCAAATGCAAAATAAAATTAAAAAAGCATTGAATTTTTTGAATTTTTCTAAAATCCTTGTCTTGTGTGGTCCCAACAAGCCTTCTTAGCATAAAAGCGTTTAATTTATGTCTATTTACTGTAGCCCACTACAATTTCTCATTTCATCATTTGTATTTTCCCATTTCTGTTTCATTATAATTATTTACAGCACTGATATAAATTTATAAGCAGATATTTAACCAAATCTCATTTTCAAGCATCTACAGCAGTGTTAATTTTCAATTTATATAGAATTATATAGGTATTATCCCCATCATCCCCGTCATTCTCAAAATTTTGGAAATTTTTCAATGTCTCCAGAAACCCATTCCCCAGTCCTCGAAACTTGGAGAAACACTGCTATTTATATAAAACATTCCAATGTTTTTCCACCAATATAGGCAGAACATTGACTTAGCTGCTCAAAACTAATACGCTGATTTGAACAATGGTACACAGAATGGTGAAAGGCCTAATTATTGTTAACTTCTGACTTACCAACCAGAAAGGTGGGAAATAATCTGACTGCCAAACTATAATCCACATCTGGCCTGACTTTTCGCAACTTTATTTGGGCTAAATAATCAACAGAAATCCATGCAAAACTCAAAAGTGGAGCACCGGGATAACCACCTGGTTCTGTTAGGTTTTCAGTGTTCTGCACCCATTTTGGATGATAGGTTACATGGTACCATGCAGATGCTTTTGCTTCATACTCTGCCTGTTCACACGGCTCCAGATTTTGAATTTTTGATCCCTCAAAAATCAACCTAAACTCCTTTCTCAAAGATCTGTATGCATGCTGCAACCTCTCCTTGATTTCACCCTGTCGCCGGCTACTATATTTGGACAGGGAAGAAATCTTTCCAGTGACTACTTCCCCCTCTTTCTTAACACTGAACTGACCTAACAAAGCTTGAAGTTGTCTATCGTATGAACATTTGCATTCCCAAGCTTCTTCAATATATTCTTCAAATCCGTTGACTTCTAAATCATTATCATAAGGCACTGTTTCCAATTCAGTGACACATTTGTGTTTCTCAATTTCTTCTCCAAACATATCCTTCACCTTGCGATACAATTTGCCTAAAACCTTCTCTGATTTATAAGAAATCCATACCTCTTTGTCCATAAAGTCTGGATATTGCTTAGGTTTCAGATATTGTGGCATCACTGCTACCTTTCCAGTTTTAGGAAAGTCTACAGCCATGGCTGCCAGCTCTGCAAGTTTAAGACAGTCTTCATCCAGTGCACCACATTCACTTAGATCTGCCAGAGCAACATGTGCATTACAAATAACTCCCAAACTATCATTGACCATGTGTTGCACAAAAAATTCAATTACATCCTGCAAAAAGACCAAGAGTTAATACGGGATTTAAGTATAGCATTTTAAACCTGAAGAATTATTTTTAACTTTCAAACTCGTGATAATTTATAGAGAAAATATGAAACACCGGGTAGAAAAATAAAAAATTTAAAAATCAAGTAAACACAATTCTGCCAAAAACTGTAAGCATAAAAATTCAATTTTGTCCTGCAAAATGTCAAGTAGTAACAAATAATTAATTCCAAACCCTGAACATTTTTGATGTGATGCTCATTATCATGATTTTGTATAAATTGAAAAGGATTAAATACACACATACATCATTATCAACTCCAACTGCACAGGAGTAAGTAGGAATAAAAGACTGACTACAAGAGCTAAAGTTTTGAAATAAAATGATTGGCCACCCAGAAGTGACCTAAAAGTGAGAGGACCATCCAGCTAGTGTAAATATTCAAACTATAATCTGAAAGATTTATGATAGCATGGCATGAACAAGACAGGCTTATCTGTAAGGCAGAATCCAGATGTTCATGTAATAATTAGTCTATTGCTTAGTTTACTATGACCAAACTGTTGTAAGAAGTATATAAAAACTCTTCATTGTGCAATGACATGGTAATCAAATAAAATAGAGGAAATAATCAAGAACACAAGCAGACAAATGCTATAGAACGAGGACCAGAAAGGAAGTGTGTAACAAACCATGCAACTTTTAGTAATGATAAGAACTTTCTGGATTTGTACTTTGTACTTCGCAACATAGGCAACTGCAATTAGACACAATAAAAAATGCATAAATCATACTAAATTGTACTATTCATATACAATATACTTTGTTTGAAATTGTTTCTTGTGCGAGATGTTTGATATTTTATTCTAGTTATGAAGTGATAATTAGAGTCTAAATTCCCAATTGTATGCAAAAAGGGAAAATGTCAATGGAGCAAACTACCTAGTGCATATATCCAAGTAAACCTTGCTGATCAACAATGCATCATTATGAATCCACACAAACCCCATTGATCAGCATTGCTTCTGTGTCTAGACTTTATGAAGTAGGAAAATGTCATCAGACAAGACAATAACTACTTTTCTTTTGGTTCTTCAATGAGAGTTATAGGATCCCTCAACCATGGGAAACAAATGAGGCCCATCTCCAGGCCACGTTACTACACATGTTTTTATATGTTTGTATGCATATACCAGGAGCATTCCTAGGGTGAGATTTGAATGCAGTTGATCATTGTTGATGGTCCATCTTTACCACTCCATCACAGAAGCTGAACTACAGACAAACTCTTAGTGTATATTCCAAGTTGTATGCAGAATAAGAAAATGTCATAGGGTATGGTTGGTAACTAGTATATATCAACTGTACAGATCAACCACGCACCATCAAGAATCAAAGTAAATCGTACAAATAAAAAATGGTTGGTTAGTGGATTGATACTTGTGAAATAGGTATGAAATGATAGGGAGTTTCTAACTTCCCATTTGTATGCAAAATAGAAAAATGTTACATGTCACATTAACAAGTGCATACAGACAATCAAATCCTATTGATCAACTATGGATCATCATGAATCCAAGGTGCTGATTTTCTAGTTTCAGTATGGAGTAATAACTAGTGTGTAAATTTTCAGTCATATGCAAAATAAAAAAATGTTACATGGTATACTTGCTAATGGATATAACATGATTACCATAAAGTCCATTATGCCCAAGTGAATCCTCCTCATAATGCCAATTTTATTCATTTTTTCTTTATTCATATGTTACAAAATAGGTAAATGCCACGGACACTAGTGTCATGTATCTATCCACCTAAGTCAAACAAATCTTAGAAAATGGACTAAGTTTGCAATTGTTGCTTTAGCAAGACGATGATTTTCTCATTTAGGTTTGAAGTAATACTTAGTTCCTAATTCCAGTTTGTATGTAAAATAGGAAAATGTCCCAAGGTGCAAGAACTAGTTTGTATAACCATGCAAATCTTATTGATCTCAAGCATTTTTATTTGTTTCAGTTTCTTCATACCTATAGACCTAGCTTACAGTTTTTGGCAACTGCTCAGTACTCTAATCATGAAAATACAATTTCTCTCAATTAAAAATAGATATCATTACCTCTATTTTTGAGGAAGAATTGTCCACAATTTTCATACCAACCCATCTCAAAAACTTTGCATGTTTCCTGGAGATTTTCCAAATGATGAGAAATGGAAAAATTTCACATTTGCAGAATGGATGAATGTTTCAATGCTCATTTTCTGATCCATCAAAACAGACAAAGCCTGCATAAGAATCAATCTGGTGACAAGAGACATGACATTGTTTATATTTCTTGGGCCAGGAATCCAGCCCAAGGCTAAAAAATAATAATACAATTGATGAACAGCCTGATTGATAACTAAATGTAGAAAGAATGGTCTAGTGTCCAGGCATTTTGATGGATAAGTACATAACAACACACCTAAGGCTCAGAGCAAAGTCAAAGTTTGAACATAATAGAAAATAATAACTTCAACCTAAGACTACAGCAAGAAAAATTACTACTTCCTAATTTTTAGTGCGATAAAGAGCTCTTTGATCTATCTAATTGGCCACTGTAACTTCACTTAGAATTTCAAAAACTACTATAGATCCAAGAGTAAGAACGTTGCCAAACCAGTCCTGTTCTAACTTGGACTATATGAAATCTAAATGCTTTTAAACCAAATAATTGATATATCTATGCATCCTGAAACCAGCTCCTGAAGAATTCCATATGTAGCAAGTTCTGTGTCAAAAGGGAAACGGCATAAAAAACCTTTTGATTAAAAAAAATACTTATAAACATCTGCCAAACAAAAAATTGACGGTCCAAGAAATTTTTGCATATCTTTTAGAACAGTTACTTATGCTACGATTTCATTCCGGAAAACTTGACAACCAAATTAAGTTTGAATGTCTGTGAGGACCAAGGTAGCAACTTTCCTGTAGAGTGTTTTAAACCAAATAATAGACATATCTATGAATCCCAAAACCAGCTCTTCAAGAATTCCAGAAATAGTAAGTTCAGTTTCAAAAGAGAGAGGACAGGAAAAACATTTTGATAAAATAAATACTTATAAACATCTGCCAAACCAAAAATTGACAGTCCAAAAAAATTTAGACCTATCTTTTAGGACAGTTTCTTATCACTATGATCTCATTTCTGAAAACTTGACAATGAAATTGAGTTTGAATGTCTCCAAGGACCAAGGTAGCAACTTTCCTAAGAGTGTTATAAATTATAAACCAAATATGCATCCCAAGACTAGCTTCTGAAGAATTCAAGAAGTAGCAGGTTCAGAATCAAAATGGAGAGGGCATGAAAAAACATTTGATAAATTAAATACACTTGTAAACATCTTCCAAACAAAATATTGAAAGTCCAAGAAATTTAGGCCTATCTTTTAGAGCAGTTACTTATTTCTATGATCTCATTCCTGAAAACTTGACAACCAAATTCAGTTTGAATGTCTATGTAGACCAAGGTAACATTTTTCCTATGGAGTGTTTTATATATAGTTGCTAGGAGACTAATACTGGTACTGGTATGGGAGATTGGTACCGATACCAATACGGTTTTTTTTTTAAATAGGAGACGCCATCTTTTTTTAATATAAATAAAAATAAAAATAAAAAATAAATTTAATAATTTATAGAAAATATCTAAGTTACCGATTCGCCATACTTAGCCTCCGGATACGATTCGGGTACGGGACTCGGATTCGGTACGATACAGATTCGGCCAGGATTCAAACTTTTGTCTGTGGATACGTATCAGATTCGAAATGGCACTGCGGATTCTTCCAGGATACGGCGCGACGAATCCGAGCAGAATCCGCGACGTTTTTTCCACGTCAAAACGCCCAGTCCGCAAAAAACATCTTTTTTTAATCATTTTTTATTATTTGTTTGACCGGATGTTGACTTCTAAATATTAAAATATTCATTGCAACCCTAATTTCGACCTCCCAACACACTAGATAGGTAAAAACAATTTCATTTTAACAATTTGTGAAAGAAAAACGAGTTTTTTTGCCTCCATTGCTGAACTTGCTCTCTTGCTTGCACAAGCTGGAACAGAGTTGAAGGTTGATCGTTGGTTGTTCAAGGTTGATTGCTGCGTTATTCCTAAGCACTTGCAAGTGTTTGCCAAGATTCAAGAAGACTGTAGAGCAAGATTTGTTCAAAAAAGGTAGGTTTCTTTGAAATTTTTTGATTTTTTTTTTACATTTTTTTAAGTTTCTGTTTAACAAATGAACTATTTTGTTTTGTTTTTATTGTATTACTATTACTTTTGTTGATTGTTCTCATTCTTTTAAGCTTTTTAGTTTCAAATTTCAATACCAAAATTATTTCAAGCTATTGTGCCCTGGCCCTTAGGTATTACAATGGCATCTGCTTCTAATTCAGGCCAATCTCGTTTCAAAATAAGTGCAACCTCTCCCCTTTGGAAATATGTAGAAATGGTTCAACAATGTCCAGGTGGTGGAGTATTTGTTTGGATTTGTGGTCATTGCAAAATTCAATACACGAGCTCATACAGTCGAGTGAAAGCCCACTTGTGTAGTATCCCTGATATTGGCATCAAACCTTGTCCGGGACCTCCAGAAGGTGATGGCAAAGGCCTTGCAGATGACATAGTGTTGAAATATATTGCTGAGCAAGAAAAAGCAGATCAAAAAGCTACTAGTCTTAAAAAAAACCATCCTTTGAAGAAAGGATCTCAATCCATGAAACCCCCTACACCACCTACTTATATTCCACCTACAGAAAGCCATCCATTTATGAACATCCCTCAAGAGCAAACCGTGCCCTCATCAAATAAAAGATCTAAGGGACCGTTGGAAGTTTCATTTCAGAATGAGGCAAGAGAGATTGCTGATCAAGACATAGCAAGATGTGTCTATGCCAATGGATTGGCATTCAACGTTGTTCGTTCACCATATTGGCAAAAAATGGTGAAATCTATTAATGAGGATCCAAAGGGGTATAAGGGCCCAGGTTTTGAGAAGGTGCGTTGCACCTTATTGGAGAAAGAGGTGAAACATGTAGGAGACTCTTTGAAGCCCATAAGGGATTCATGGATTGAAACAGGGGTGACCATCGTTTCTGATGGATGGAAAGATGCAAAAAATTGCCCATTGATCAATGTTATTGCCATGTCCCCTAAAGGGGCAATGTTTTTGAGAGCAGTGGATTGTGAGGGACAGGTGAAAGATGTTCCATTTATTGCTAACATCCTTTGCCAAGCCATTGAAGAAGTGGGCCATCAAAATGTTGTGCAAGTTATAACCGACAATGCCAAAAATTGTAGGGCTGCTAGGTTATTGATTGAGGAGAAGTATCCACACATTTTTTGGACACCTTGTGCTGTCCACTCCCTCAATCTAATGCTACAAAAAATTGGATCCAAAATTGAGTGGATCAAACAGGTGTATGCTGAGGGCGAAGACATCCAGATGTTTGTCACCAACCACCATATGACACAAGGAATATTTAGACAATTCTCAAAATTGGAATTGTTGAAGGTAAGTTAATTGAAATTCTCAATATTCTTAAATTTTTAGTTTTCTTTTAATTTTAAATTTTGATTTTGTAAATTTAAATTACATTTTAATTTTAATTTTGATTTCCAAACAGGTTGCAGAGACCCGTTTTGCCTCCAACACAATTGTGTTGAGATGACTTATAAAGGTTCGTGAGGCACTTTGTGCCATGGTAATCAGCCCTAATTGGGCCATATGGAAGCAATCTAGCAGTGAAAGGGCAAATAGGATCAGGCAAAGGATCCTAGATGATTGTTGGTGGGATCGTGTTGAGTACCTGGTCAGTTTCACTGAGCCTATACTGAGCATGATCCGTTACACAAACATGGATAGACCTTGTTTGGGAGAAGTATATGATGGTATCGACTCAATGATTGAGAAGATGAAAACCATCATCAATGCAAAAGAGGAAGATCCTGATGAAAAGTTCTTCAAAGAGCTACAGGAAATCATGGTTGATAGATGGAACAAAATGACCACTCCATTGCATCTTCTTGCTTTTGCATTGAGTCCCAAATATTATAGTCCTGAGCTTCTTTCTGTTACATCAAGAGTTGCTCCATATAGGGATGTTGAAGTGGCTCAAGGTTACAAGGCAGCAATTCGGAGACTCTTCACTGATCGTGACCAACGTGATCGAGTGAGGGCTGAGTTCATGGCTTTTGCATGCTCCGGTAGTGTTGCTCAGAATCTTGATGCTCTTCGAGACAAGTACAGGGTAGATGGTCATAGTTGGTGGTACTTCCATGGGCAAGAATACATGCACATCCAACCAATTGCAATAAAAATCTTATCCCAAGTAAGTTTTATATTTTGTAATTTTAATTTTAATTTATAATTTTATATTAATTAATAATTTTGTTTAGTTAAATTTTGTAACTCTTAACTATTTAATTTGGTCTTGACTCTTAATAGGTTGCTAGTTCATCTTCTTCAGAGAGGAATTGGAGCACATACTCCTTCATCCACTCAATAAAACGCAATAGGCTGCATTCAAAAAAGGCAGAGGACTTGGTGTATGTGCATTCAAACTTGCGCCTCCTTACACACAAGCAAAGTTCCTACAAAGAAGGAGACACAAGGAGGTGGGATATTGAGCCAGAGCAACTTGACTTGGATGCTTCCACAAGTGTCATGTCCCCTTCTCAGTGACATCTCTCAGAGCACAGGATTAGCCTATCATACGACCCTCGTAGGCTGATAGACTGGATAGAGGGTCACGTTGGAGCTTGGCTCAGCTTCAGTTGGCTTTCGTTCGGGCTCATTCGGACACTTCTTACAGAAGTTGCTATTTTTAGCAGTATGGATTTGGCAATATTCAAAATCACTTCAATGTTTGTCAGCTTCAGACGGATCAGGTATCGGATGAGTAATGAGAGAGATATTAATATTTAATTGAATTAATTAAATATTAATTAAATGGAGATTATAATATAAAGTTATAATATTTAATTATAACTTAAGTGATTTCTATTAAGGGGGTCGCCATCATCAGAAGGGGCCAATTGACAATTAAATTTTATAATAAAAAATTACTGCTGAGACTATTGAAATAATAATAAATTATTCAAGTCGAATTTTAATGAACCCTATTATTGTGGAATTCGCACTTTTGAGGGTATTAAGCAGTTTGCCTTGGGATTCGAGCCATTATGCATATTGTGAATTGAAAATTGATCAACTTTGGTCTGAGCAAGAAGCTTTAGGGTTTCAGTCTCGAAATTCATTGGGGAACGAGCCATCTCCATTGGAAGTAGTTCAGAGGGTGTGAAATAACACCTGATCTATTGCCAGCAGAGGAATTTCTTCATTCAGAAGAAATTACAGAGCTTCAGAGATTAATTATCTTCAGAGTTTTTATCAGTGTTTGCATTCAGAGAACATATATCAACCAAGGCGCACCATAACTCAGAGCCTGGATATAGATTTCAAGATAGCCGTACACTTGCATTTATTGCTGCTGCTGCAGCCGTACTTTCTGAGAGGCCGTACCATTCTGAGGGTTGTACTTTTCACTCACAAGGAAATGCCTTCTCTTTTGGTCATTCAGCTTCATTCATTTAGGCGCCTAGGCTACTGGAACATTTCTTGATCACCAGACGGAGGGAGGAAGAAGAAATCATTGCAGCCGTACCACTTGAAGGACATTCATTAATTGCAGCAAATCAGGTTTTCATAAGAAATAAATACTGCCTTTTTGTTTGCATGTACTTGGATCATATTTGTAATTGTTCCAGAAGTTGAATACATAGTCTGGCTTCAGTATTTGAGATAGATCTTGTTATTTCCAGAGTTATATATTTTTTATAGAATTTATTTGCAATTTCTTTCAAAATCGCAATTTTCTTGTATTGCTCAAAAACCCCAAAAAAACGTCAAAAACATCAAAACTTCAAAAAAACACAAAAGAACATCAAATTCAGAAACAGAGGGAAACGAGGGTTTTTTACAGTGGTATCAGAGCTAAATCCTTCCATCCTGAGGGTTTAGCAATTTATGCAGCCAGGAGAGTTTGAGCCACACAGGTATTACACATGCAGACGAGCTCTGATTGACAGGCAACAGAGTTTGAGCAGGCAGCCAGGAAACATGGTTGACAGGAATGACAGGGCAGATAGAACAGATGCTCCCAGGAACGAGATTCCTCAAAACCCTAGAGATCAGGATGATGTTGAGGTTTTGTTTGCACTCAGAGATTTACGTGCAGGTCAACGGCAGTCGAATGATGTATTGCAGCAGTTGACAGTGGCACTTCAGAGACTGAGTACTCCGAGGAGACCGTCACCACATCGTGACGATGAGAGGAGTGAAGCAGTGTCTCGCAGGGCACCTAGGACAGCCTCACAGATAGCAGATAGGCCTACCAGGCCAACTTTTGTGAGACAGGAGGCCGATGAGGTTAGCACAGGTGAGGAGCAGGAGGAGATGTTTGCTGATACACTTATGGCAGCGAATGAGGAGTGGGAGTTGATACCACCTGAGGTCAGAGAACGGATCACTTTTGACCATTTTATTACACAGAGGCGAGAGCACCACAGAGGTCGACAGGATTGGAGACCTAGATTCCAGAACAATGACCTAAACACATGCAACAAACCGGCTTAACCTAGCGATGTTTGATGGTAGTGGCAAGGTGACAGCCCAGGCATGGATTAGCAAGTTAGATACCTTCCTCACATTACGTCCGATGGCTGAGAGAGATGCCATTCGATATGCGACACTTCATCTAGAGGGAGTAGCTTACGACTGGTGGCACCACGGGATGGTGACGTTACAGCATGACAGGATCACATCATACCAGGAGTTTGTGGACAGTTTGGTTGAGCATTTTGACAGGAAGGATCCAGAATCCTACTTCAGAGACTTAGCTCAGTTGAGACAGAGCGGCAGTTTGGAGTCCTACATTGGTGACTTTCAGAAGTTATTAGTCATGGTTCCGAACATTTCTGAGAGGAGATTGGTAGTACTCTTCATGGAGGGTTTGACAGAGCCACTGAGAGGCTGGATCAAAGCTTTTGATCCTCCTTCACTACAGGAGGCGATGAAGAAAGCACGTAGCATGGAGTTAGCAGCACCGTCTAGTAGATTTAACTCCAGAGGTTCTTCATAGTTCAGGGACAACAAGGGCTTCAACAGAAACAGGGACAAATCTGATTTTAACAAAGAGAAATCAGATTTTAAAAATGATTCAAAAGGTAAATCAGCAGCTCCACCTTTGGATCGAGAGGCCCTTAATGACCTACGCAGGAAGAAGCTTTGCTTCTACTGCAAAGGACCCTATGACGCCAATCACGATTGTCCTCTAAGACCTAAGGGCAAGGAAAATCGAGTGATGTGGGCATACTACGAGGACTCAGAATCAGAAAATTCCAAACAGCAGGAGAGTTCCGAGGATTCAGAGTCAGAGGCTCCAGAGCCTAGAGCTGAGACAGGGCCAAAGCTTCAGTTACAGGAGGCACGCTTATCTAGCATACAGCAGGAGGGCTCTTTCAGGATTCGTGGTGTGTTGGCGGGACAGAGGGTCATTACCCTACTTGATACAGGAGCCACACATAATTTCATAGATGCTAGATTCGTGGAGAGACGCGGACTCATCACTGAGGAGTTCGAGGGCATTAGGGTTACTGTGGCTGATGGATACACCTTGAGATGTGAACGAATGATAAAGGATCTCCCTTTACGCTTGAACAATTATGAGTTCAAGGCAGATTACTATGTTGTCAATATGGGAGATATAGATTTGGTCTTGGGAATGAAGTGGCTTCATTCATTGGAGGAAGTCACGCTTCGTCTCAAGGACATGGAGATCCGTTTTGATGTTGACGGGAAGACACACATACTGAAAGCAATACGGGACATCAACATCAAAACAACTTCTTTTCGCCGAATGGAGAGGCTCATGCATCACAACATGATAGAGTGGGCTGCCAAGTGTCATATAGCACCTATACAGGAGGGACAGCAAAAGACAGAATATCATCCGGACATTCAGCAGCTGAGAGTCAAGCACGATAAGGTGTTCAGTGATATTCCGCCAGGTAGACCTCCCGACAAGGGCATAGAGCACATTATTGAGCTCGAGGAGGGCGCTAAGCCCGTGATGATAACTCCTTACAGGCATCCTAAGAGGTTAAAGGATGAGATAGAGAAGACAATAAAGGAGTTACTTGCTATGGGTCACATTCGACCTAGCAAATCACCGTTCGCTTCTTCGGTTGTCTTGGTGAAGAAGAAGGATGGAACGTTACACATGTGCATTGACTACAGGGTCCTGAATAAGAGGACAATCAAGTACCCAATACCGAGGATTGACGAGCTTATTGATGAGCTCCATGGAGCATGTTACTTCACCAAAATTGATTTACGGTCGGGGTATCATCAGATCAGGGTCCGTGAGCAAGACATAGAGAAGACGGCCTTCAGATGTCATTGTGGGCACTTTGAGTTCGTAGTGATGCCATTTGGGCTCACTAATGCGCCAACTACCTTTCAGTCTACGATGAACAGGGTTTTTCATTCAGTATTGAGGAGGTTTGTGCTAGTCTTCTTTGATGATATCCTCATATACAGCAGGACATGGCAGGAGCACTTGGCTCACCTAGAGACCGTATTGAGTATTCTTGAGAGGGAGTCCTTGTACACCAAGGAGTCCAAGTGTGACTTGGGGATGACCGAATTGCTATATCTAGGTCACACTATCAGTGCAGATGGAGTGCGTATTGTTGGGTGAAAATTATGTAATCAGCTTTCGATAGATTACACAACTTGGACTTCAGCCACAGCTATGTGAGATGTGAATCTCTCCTCTCGGAAAGGGGAGGCGCCCTTCTTACTGCTAAGAGAGAAACAATAGTAAATCACACAAGT
>VDFB02368255.1:0-12005 GCA_007258455.2 Sequoia sempervirens | reverse complement strand
TTACCAATAAACTATGTGACAACCCAAGGAGGAACTCAAATTCCTCCTCCCACAACAATAGCCTCAATTCCTACCTATACCAACCCACAAGTCACAACAACAATGAAAACAAGTAATAATGTGACTCCTTCCTTGGACATTTCTGCTATCATCCCTAGTTTTTTTGTGGCATCCCATGTTATGTCTCCTACCACTTTACCACCCATAATTGTTACATTCACTTGTCCTTTGAACACATACACCCCCTCATATTTTTCACTCCCATCTCATAACACAAGCAATGACCCTCTCATTAACCAACTTTTCCAAACCATTTCATCCCTCCAAAAGCAATTCACCACAATCAATCAAAATCAAAATTGACCACCTACATATTATGTCAAAAGTAGTCCACTTTCCTTGGAGATATTGCGAATACTGATGTCACAAGGTGTAGAGGTGCCTAGATTTGAGAAATACAGAGGAAAGGGAGATCCTTCTAACCATGTCAATTCCTATAACACTTTATGTAGTGACTTTGTCCTTGATGATAAACTTTTGGCTAAGTTTTTTCCTAGGTAATTCAAAGATACTACCTTGGAATGGTTTTCTTCTTTACTGAATAACTGAATTCATTCATTTGATGAACTTGTTGAGGCATGTTTTAATAATTTCAAAGTGAATATGACTCCTAAGATGACCTTGGATGATTTTATGAGATGTAAACAAAAATAAGAAGAAAATATCATTGAATTTATCTCACGCTATCAATCCCTTTATTCCCAAATCAATATCAAGGTTCCCAACCCCCACCTTCAAAAGATGTTCATAGAAAATTTTTAAAGTAAGATTCAAGACAAGCTTACCATGATGAAGTTCCTATCATTTATGAACTTGTGTACTACCCTCCATGATTATCAAAATCCAGTTAGTAGTAAAGATACAAGTTCCACTTCTAGACAACTATACAAATTCGAGTCTGCAAATCAAAACAATTCCCAACCTTTTAGAAAATAGAATAAATGTTTCCTTTAATTCAATACTCCTCAACAAACCTTTTAGAACATGAATAAAAAATTATGTATTGTTAAGGCCATGATCCCCTTTAGTTATGGAGACTCGAAGAGAAAATTCACTCCCTTACCTGATATCCTTTATATGTAACAAAATGTCCCAAATCTTAGAACAACGAATGATTTCCTTGCCTCCCATTAAAACACCTTATCCAAATAATCCTTTAAACCTGAGCATTAGATCAAATTCTTATTGCCAGTATCACTAAAAAAATAGGCATGATACAGAACATTGCAAGCATCTTAAACATCTTGTGCAAGACCTCATTGATTTTGGCTATCTTTCCATTGGAGGTGTTAGTGATCAAGGAAATAATTTTGTCACCCCTCCTAACTAGAACTTGGAAATATTTACCAACCCCATACGTAAACACAATATTTCATTTGTCAAAGCTAGCAAAACTCCAAAGAATGTGTGATGAATGTTGATATAGATGATGATAACACTGATCCTAGTCAACATGATCTGATAGATAATGATCCTATGGATGAAATGGTAGGAGTGATAGATGTCATTCCTCATAAAGGATGAACTAAAAATCCTCTTGACATTAATTTATCCTCTAAGGATATACTTAAACATGCCCCCAATGGTCCTCTTTACATAGCTGGTTGTATCTATGACAAGCCCACTAATGGGATACTAATAGATCTTTCCTATGGAGAGAATGTGATCAATGAGGAATTATTACTTTTGCATCAGATCTATCGAGATATATATGATAAACCGATAGCATGGATCAAGACACATAATGGTTTTTCTTTCCCTACAATGGGATCGATCACCTTAGCACTGCAAATAGGACGGAAAATAATAAATGTCTCATTCTCCATCATCTTAGAGTCAGACCAATTTTGTGTGAAGCTAGGCCATCCATGGCTTCGCTCCATGAAAGTTGTCCCTTCGGTTGTGCATAAATGCTTAAATTTTCCCTTTGACAATGAAGTATTCACCATCCACCATAGTGGCTTTAACCCATTGTCCTCTAAAGGTAAATTTTCCTTAGACTTTTTTGGCCCGAACCTATGGAACCTACCAAGCTGGGGGAAGACTTATTTTTCTTGTCCTATCAAAAGTTCAAGGCAATGAAGATAGCAGACCTTTCCCTCCAAAAAATGTCCCTATCCATCTCTGAGCCTACCATCCTTGATGAAACCATGATTGAACCTAAACAAGTCCCAAAAAACCAAGACCAACCTAAGACAAAACCTTCACCTACCTCCCACAAAAGACCAAGAGACAATGAAAACAATCCCGTCACATCTCCTAGAATAAAACAAGTTTACAAAGTTAAAGATAAAGTGGTTGAACAACCTCCCATGGTTCCTTTCATTCCTCCCCTTAGGGAAGAAAATCAACCTATGGTTGATCAACCTATTCCTACAAAAATGCAACTTGAAAACAAAACTAAAGAAACAGAGGTGCTAGAGAGCATAGGCATAGACATCATGCCCTTACTCATAGGTTACATGATGAATTAAACAAAGAAAATCAAAATCCAAACTCGATCAAAGCAATTCATGACCAACCTCCACAACAAAACAATCCAATACAACAACCACAATAATAATTGAACTCTTCCATGGACATTATCATTCAACCTCCAGTTGTGATTAACTTGGATGACGATAACGAGGTCACTCAAATTGACGAAGAGGTGAATAATGAATTGAATACACTATTTTCCTCTTCCATGAGATTAGAAGACAAATCTCCTACAAAGAGTGTTGAACCTGGTGCTACCCCTAGTTTGGCACTTACTCTTGTACCTTTGGCTAGTTGCTTGCCTTTGATATACAATGAACATGATTGGGAGGCAGATGACTTGCTTTAGGTTGAATTGCTTGTGCCTTACTAGTCTTTCATATTTTTTCATCTTAATTTTCTTTTGTGTAATTTCATGTGTGTAATGTGATCCCCCGTAACAATTTGTATGATGTTCTCTCTCTCTCTCTCTCTCTCTCTCTTTGTGATATTCCTCTATTTGTACCTTCATTCTTCTCTATGTCATAAATATTTGTCTTGTGTTTTCCTTTTGGGGATGACACAAGGCACCGATACATTCATGTCTCTTCCATGTTGACCCAAAATCTTTTCTTTTCATTTGTCTTTTACATTTGTCTTGTATTTTCTTTTTAGGGATGACACAAGGCATCGAGACATTCATGTCTCTTCCTTGTTGACCCAAAAGCTTTTCTTTTCATTACTCTTTTGCATTTGTCTTGTGATTTCCTTTTGGGGATGATGCAAGGTGTCGAGACATTCATGTTTCTTCCATGTTGAAATAAAAGGTTTTTCTATATTTCCACTCTCTTTGTGTCATTCTTCCAGTTCTTTGTGTGTTTGGAGAATGATGACAATTTTGAGCTCTCTAATATCATTGTAGAAAAGAACATACTAACCCAAAATCCATAGATCCCTTATGTGTTTGATGTTTCTCATTTTGGGGGTAACCCCTCTCTTATCTTTTCTTTTGCATGACATAGCTTTACTTGGAAACATATGACTTGGCATAGGGATTTCCAAGTTAGCTCTCGTGTCTTTTTTGTTTGCATTTATCATTTTCTACTTTAAAGTAATTGCTCACAGTATGGTGTTTAGCAATTTATTTAAAGTGGGGCCATACATTGGCATTATTCTTTTGCATTTTTTGTTTTTCCATGGTTCATGGTGCAATCTTATTACCTTATACGATGCATTTTTTTCTTTGTGGATGACATTGGGTGTGATATCCTTCAGGAGCATGATCTCTCTTAGAATATTACATTCATCTTAGTGGCTTGATGTGATGCACTCCATCCACTAAGTTGTGAATATTTTATTATTTGATTAGTCCTCTCTTGGAGACATTAGGCACAATGTTCCCTAAGTTAAAGACCTCACATGAATTAAACAAGACTCCTTTGTACGTTCTTTGCATTTTGCATTTTACATTTTACATGTTCCATTTATATGGCCACCTTGCATAACATAGCTTGCATGCCTGTAGAGCCATCATATTTTTTCATGAGTTCCAAGTATACAAAGTTTTGTTTGTCTCATGAAGATTGAAAACCTTTTTGTGTGGCACCTTATTAAAGTTATTAGGAGGTATAACTTTGGTATATTTTGAGCGGGAAGCCTGAACAAGGTATGAATTTCCCCATAGCCACTTGCATGTGTGTGTGAGTGCATACCAACCATGAGTGTATGTGTCTCACCCTCTTACGACTCCTCACCTGACGAATAGCCTAAAGTTCCATCACGCTAGAGTGAGTATTCATTTTTTAGACAAACAACCTAGATCTAATCCATAGTGCAATGGATAAATGGTCAAAGCTTGATCCACCCCTTTTACATTTCATGTTGTTTCATATTCTTTTTGTCTTTTGTAGTTCATGCTTGTTCCTTGTTGTTTCTCTTTATCATTTCAAGTGTGTTCCTTTGTGCTTATGTTGGTTTGCCATAGGACCTTGGTCCTTGGCACTTGTGCACCCCCTTGGTCATGGTTGTCCTATCTTACCAGAATTGGTACATTCAAACCCCCCTTGATTGTTTCTTTATTTGGTCTAGTTTAGTGTGAGTTTGAAGCAATTTCCTCCTCTCACTAAAGTGTGGGCTATATGTAATGACAGAAAAAGGTCTCCTTAACTTGGCCTTGATTTAGTGTTGTAATATGCCCAACATATTCACATTAGGTCCTTGGCCCTTGTGAATTAAATTAACATCAACGGTACCTTACTTAAGTGTTGTGAAGTGTTGTAACACACTTTCACACTTTTCTAAGGTCTTGTTAATTAAATACACCTAATAAACCTCTTTTGTACATTAATCTTTCCTTATTTTAAAGTATTGTAAAGTGTTGTAACACACTTTCACAACTTTCTACGTTTGTCATTAATAATTAGGCTTTGTTATACATTAATTGTCCCTATTTTACATCCAAAAGCCTCATTTATGTGTATCTTTGAGGATAATCCTGAAAACTCACCTCAAAAAGCTAAGGTGTGACTCATTTTCCCACAGTGGCGAATGAGTCCCATTTAACTCAAAATCAAAATTAATTTAAATTTTTGAGATCCAAGAACCAATGTCAACTTGTAGTGTTGTAATTTCAGAAATTCTTGCATAATTGAGTATAAATACAAGCTCCTTTCATTCATTTTACACCTACCAAGTTGAAAGATCATTCTCATACCAAGTTTGAGTTCACAAGAGCATTCAAAAGCATTCAAGGGAAGATTATCAAGCATTTTAGAGCAACATTCAAGCATCAATCATCATTTCAAAGACTTCATGCATCATGTTTTTTGTTGTGCTAACAATTATGGTGTAGGATTTTGTGATTCAAGAAAGTTTTTCATTCAAGATCTATCTCCTTCAAGCAAGAGCCAAAGTCTACGTCCATTGCAACTATTTCAAGCATACTTGCAACACCTTATTGCTAGGGTTTGGTGAGTTGCAACATCATATCTTGTTCATTCATCATTCTCCTTTATTATTTGATTTCATTTCAAGCATTGATTTCCAACAAGGGGTTTGACCAAGGCAAACCCCTATCCACTAAACCCACAACATTTTTCCCTCTCCTTTGTGTGTGATTTGTAGGTCTAGGCTACAGATTTCCTTTAAGGAGAAAGATTGGAGAAGAGTTGAAAATTGTTCAAAGTTGTCAAATTTTTCATCAAGCCTTGGAGAGCCTTGGAGAAGATATACAGGTTGCAAATCAGAGATTTAGATCTAGAAATCACTCGAAAAGGACAAAGAAGACAAAGAAGAGCAGGATCAACTTTTGAAGTTGCAGAAAAGCTCAACTAGATTGATTTTCTACTTTTGGAGAATAAGTCCCAATTCCAGCCAATTTTTAGAAGTTTGCAGATTTTGATAATCTTTTGCCAGCTTTATGTTCATGTGCAATTTCCTAGAAATCAGATTGATTCACCCATCTTGGCGAATGATTCCCAGTTAAAAGTAAAAGCATATTTTGAAGTAATTCAGACCTCCATTCGGCCATCTCCAATTTCCTAGGTGCACACCTTCCTATCTTTAGTTTTTTGTTTCATTTCATTCACTTTCATAGGTCATTTAGTGTTAGTTTGCATTCAATTAGGGTTTAGAGTTGCATCTTGCATTTCATTATCTTTTTCAAGTCTAAACTTGGTGGCGAACCCCTTAGTAGTTTTCATTCAACCCCTAGGACAACCCTACCATAATATTTATTTCCCCTTTTGCATTGAGATCTTTAGGGTTACCCTTGAATGAAATTGAAGGAGTCGGTATGCTTTATGACCAAAATCATATGATAGCACCATCCCACAAATCCATCATGACAAAATTTGTAATGATCTTTGACAACTTTGACACTTCTTTAACCCTCCAATCTAACCTGCTCTAATATTTTTTTGGATCTCAAGCTTCTGCAATCTTCAAATCTCCCCAATCTTCAAATTGAACAATCACCATATGGTGCAGTCACGTTAGGAGGGTTCATGAAGGAATAGTCTGAATTGTGCAACAATGAGTCAACACAACAAAAATAACATAACAATTTGATATGCGAACATGAAATATCATTGAATCAACAATCTTACATTCAACATATGTCTCATGGGTGAATATCAAGGGCTCACAGGGCTAACTCAAGTGCTTTCAATAACACAACTAGCCAGTAGGCCTTATTACATGCCGCTAAAGGGTGTATGCAAAAATATAATGAATCTAAAACATATAACTTAGAACTAATGATCTACAATGAATCACAATGCTTATAAATATGCTCCTCAAGCTCTAATATAGGTTTGCATCAACCACAAGGGTTAAAAACCTAGTGAAAGATCAGAAAAGAATGTCAACCTCAAGATATGAAGAATTAGCTCCACCTGTAATGAATTAATTTATTGTGGACATAGAAAAAGTAACCCTTCTGCTTTTTCTCATGTTCAGGTCCTCCTAGTGGACTTTGGCTTTATTTTTCCTAGATTTAATGTTGCAATATGGCCAACACATTCACATTAGGTCTTGGACCCTTGTGAATCATTAAGACTTCGAGGATGTCTTGTAAAGGTGTTGTGAAGTGTTGTAACCCACTTTCACACTTTTCTAGGACCCTTCCATTATAATTCACTTAAATAACTCATTTTTATATCACTTACCAAGTCTTATTTTAAAGTGTTGTAAAGAGTTGTAACAAACTCTCATTCTTTTATAGAATTGACCTCACTAATTCAACCCTTTCTCATGTTTAAATGACCCCTTAATACATTTTCTAGCCATACTTAAGTGTGCTTTTGAGGATATTCCCATTAGAAATCATTTAATGCACTTTAACCTTCAAAACCTAGTGAAATTTCCCTAGTGGGACCAAGTTGCCACCTGGGGCGACTTACTCCCATTGGGCAAAAAAATCAAAATAATTTTAATTTATTGGCAGGATTTTATTCTCTTACCCTTAAGGTCAGCCTATGATGTGTTATTTTCAGGAATTAATGGAAAATCAAGTATAAATAAGGTTTTTTCTTCTCATTTTTCATCTCCTACAATCTCCTAATCTCTTGCAATCTCATAAGTCACTAATCATTCAATCTCTGAAGCATTCAAGCATCCCTAAGTATAATCAAGTCATCCATTGGAGCACTTCATTGCATATCGTCATATTTCAACATCAAGGGTTTTGTAAGTTTATGACATTGCATGTTGTTTATTTATCATTCTCTTCATATTTCATTTCATTTCATTAGGTTTTATTAGCAAATCATGGTTTGACCAAGGAAAACCCCTATACTCTGACCCTTAACCCTTTTCCCCCTCTTTGCATGTGTATTTGTAGAATTTGTATGCAGATTTTTCAAGGATTTTGGTGTCAAAAAGTGGTCAAAAATCCATAAAATTCAACATAACCCTAGTTGGAAGCTTGAGACTCTTTTCATCCTATTTTCTGTAATTCGATTGGACACCCTGTCAAAAGCAAGTGCAGATCAGAATCTATAGAATATTGTCCCAAAATTCTAGAAATCTCCAAGTGGAATAAGTGACCATCTATGGCGAATTAGTCCCACTATCAGGCTTGAAAATTAATTTTCACATTTCTAAGTACCCATTTGACAGATTCCCATTCCAATAGATTTTCCCTAAATTTGGACTAAGTCACCCAGCTTGGAATAAGTGTCCTAGTCAATATTTCTAGTTAACTTATAGGATTCTAGAGCCTCTACACTTCAAGAATTTAGAGATTCCAAGTGTAAATTTCTAGATTTTTCAATATTTCATCATTTACTTGCATTCTAGGTGTTTTTTCATATCACGGTGTTTTCCAGCATTTTGCATTTTGGCTATAATTAAATAATTTATTTTTCAGTTTATTGCATTAGTACATCATATTTAGATAATATCAGATCCCTTTAAATAATCTGAAAGTAGAAATTAGCATTTGGCTCCAATTTCCTCTCCTTTTAGGTGAAAAATGTAGAAGAGTTAAAGGAACCCTTGGGAAAGCCAAAATCATTGTCCACATTTTTTTGAACCTGACTTTTGAACATTTTTTGCTTTTTATTTCAAGAGCATCCTGGGTTTACCTTGCATTAGCATTGCATTAGGTGTTGCATTGTTTAAATTGCCTCCTAGAATTTTTTAAATTGCATTAGTGAAAAGCTCATATAGCTTGCATTTTTCCATCATCTTTCATTGAAAACAACAAAAATTCTACATTTTCATACTGTAGTTGCATTTGTGCATATAAAAAACATTAAATTGCATTCAAAATATCTGAAAAATCACAAAAACATTTTCTATTACTACATATCTGTTACAGTTCCCAAAATTTTTGTTATTAGCATTTTATTACCCCTAGTTTGCATTTCCTTTGCATCTACCCTTCCTTTAGTAGCCTTGTATGAGTGTTTGGAGCCCTATTGATAATACTTTAGTGAGAAGAAGTTCATGACTCATGGCATCCCACGATAACACACTCATTGTGGACCTTGGGTTGTCTCAAGATACTACTCCTGGTATTGACAATACTGCATTAGGCATGGACCCTACCTTTAAAAATATTGTTCCTTCCAATAATATCAAAGTTGACACATCAAATGATCACATTCCACAAGACAAATTCATTAACATTCATGAGGATTTAGCACATTTGCAACAAAAATTGTGTCTTACAAAAATTTCAACCACTACGATTCCTGCTATAGAACATATCCATCGCCTGATTGAAAGTAACAAAGGTTTAAACATTATGAAACACATTGTCAAGATATACAACACACATGCTCCTTCATCATCCCAACTATTAAACAATGTTGTTACCCAAGGAGGACTTAACACTCCTCCTCCTTCAACAGTGGCATCCATACCTACCTACACCACTCCACAAGTCACAACCATAATGCAATAGGTTAGCAATGTGATTCCTTCCTTGACTATTCCTTCTAGCATTCCTACTTCTTTTGTGGCATTGAATGTTTTCTACTCTTCAACCATCTCATCCATTAACATTCCCTTCACTTACCCTACCACTACATACATTCCATCACCACTTTCTCTTCCACCCCATACCACTCATACTGACCCTCTCATCACACAACTTTTACAAACCATCTCGTCTATGCAAAAACAAATATCCACCATCAACCAAAACTAGAACAGACCACCTGCCTATTATGTTCATAGCAGCCCACTCTCTTTAGAAATACTAAGAACACCAATGCCATAGGGAATAAAAATGCCTATATTTGAGAAGTATGGAGGAAAGGGTGATCCTACTAATCATGTTAATGCCTACACAACCTTATGCAGTGATCTTTTTCTTGATGATAAACTGTTGGCCAAATTGTTTCCTAGGACTTTAAAAGAAACTGCCTTAGAATGGTTTTCATCATTACCTAATAATTCAATTAGTTCATTCAATGAATTAGTTGATGCATTCATATGTCATTTTCAAGTACATATGACTCCAAAGAAGACATTGGATGATTCAATGAGATGTAAACTAAATGTGGATGAAAAAGTACTTAACTGATTTCATCTCACGCTATCAGTCACTTTATGACAAACTTGATGCTAAGATTCTTGATCTGTGTCTCCAAAAGATGTTCATTGAAAATTTTGAAAGTCAAATTCAAGATAGATTGAACATGATGAAATTTCCCTCTTTCATTGCCTTTGTCACTATCACAATTTAGTTAGTAGTCGTGATGCAAATTCCACTTCCACCCGAACTAAAAAATATGAACCCAGCACTTCAAACAATTTAGAACCATTTTGAAAACCAAAAAAATAGTTCTTACAATTCAAACCCCCTCCTCAACAACCACTTCAACCTGTCAACAACCAAGTAGTAGTCATCAAAGCTATGATGCCTTATAATTATGGAGATCCAAAATGATAGTTTACACCATTACTGGACACTCTCCATAACACAATGACCCAACTTATACAACAACAAAGATTTCTTTAGCTACTATTAAACCATTAGATCCAACTAAACCTTTTCCTCCAACCTTTCAACCTAACGCTTATTGCCATTATCATAGACAAAATGGACATGACGCAAAACAATGTAAGTGTCTTAAACACATAGTGCAAGACCTCATTGATTCTGGTCGTCTATTGGTTTCAAATGTTAATGTTAAAGGAAATACCTCCATTACCCCACCCAATCAAAGTTTGCAAATTTGTACCAATCCCATGCCTAAACATAATGTGTCATTTATCAAATACAATGAAACTCAAAAAAATGATGTGATGAATGTTCATAAAGAGATTGAACATTCTGATCCTATTCCACATACCACGTCTATTAAACCTATGGATGATCTAGTAGGAGTGATAGATGCTATCCCTCGTAAGGGCCAACCTAAGAAAAAGCTTGATATTATCTTCTCTTCTAAGGATATTCTTCTGAATCTTCTTGATGGTTTTCTCAACATAGCCAACCATATTTATGATAAGCCCACTAATGGGATACTCATAGATTGTGTCTGTGGTAAGAATGTGATCACTGAGGAATTTTTGGTATTACATGATCTTTATCAAGATTACTATGACAAACCAAGTGCATGGATTAAAACACATAATGGTTTTGTTTGCCCTATGACAGGATTGATTGTTCTTCCATTACAAATAGGACCTAAGACAAGGGATGTTACATTCTCTATCATTCCAGAATCATATCACTTTCGTTTGTAGCTAGGCCATGCATGGCTTCGCTCGATGAAAGTTCTTCCTTCAGTCATACACAAATGTTTAAAGTTTCTACATAACAATGAAATATTCATTATTTGCCATAGCGGATTTAACCCTTTTTCTTCTAAAGGAAACTTCTCCTTAGAATCCTTTTGGCCCGAGCTCATGGAACCCATCACACCTCACAAAGATTTATTTTTCATTACTTATCAAAAGTTTAAAACAAAGAAAATTGTCAAATTGTTCCTCTGTAACCAATCCACATCTGCTTCTGACACTCCAATCCTCTATGAGACAATGCTTCAACCACCACTAAACACTTCACCTTCCTCATCCAAATTTCCATGAGATAATGAAACCCACCCCATCACAACCCCTCGCATAAAACAAGTTTATAAAGCAAAAGAGAAAATGATTGACCCACCTCCTATGGTTCCTTATGTTTCTCCCCTTGGGGATGAAAAGGAGCCTATGATGGATCAATCTTCTCTTACACCTACACAACTTCAAAATAGAATCAAAAGAAACTGCGATGCTAGGGAGCATAGGTGTCGATGTCGTTTCCTTGGTCGACAATTACAAAATGAAAACAACAAATAAAATCAACCTCCGCCTTTGGAAAAAGAAATAAATAATGACCCTCTTCCCCAATCACAACAAAATGATCCAATCCAACAACCTCAACTCCTGATACATGGGTATGTGCAGGATCATCATGGAAAAAGCAGGCCCTTAAGTGGCAAAAAAATCAAAAAAATCAGAGTTAGGCAACTTGACGTTAAAATTTG
>VDFB02368253.1:0-17451 GCA_007258455.2 Sequoia sempervirens | reverse complement strand
GGAGCCTTTGAAGGGGTACCTTCATACCAGCTAATCGATATTCGATAATCATGAAGGGTTATACAAAAACATGTTAAGGATGGATATTTCATTAGCAATTTCTTATCTTGAATATTAGGTTGTAAGTTACCTATAAACACCCTTTGAATGTCAACATCTTGAAGACTATAGGAGAATTTCAAACAAAGGGATTAGTATCATTTCATAAAGTTTTTTATTTTCTCTTTAGGTCCTTGATTACAATGAACTAAATTTGTTAATGTAACTTGAGGACTGATGTTCACTTGAAAGTGTTGGAGGAAATCATTAATGAGTTGTGTAAAGGAGTTAATTGATTGTTTGACAATGAACAAAACCAATCAAGGCCATATCTTTCAATAATCTAGAAAAGAGTTTCACTATGAGTGAATCTTCAAAAATAAAGTCTCTACACAAGGTAGTAAAAACTAACAAATGGTTATTAGGATATTTTTTTACCATTGTACTTCTCTAAAAGCTTAAGGTATTTCAATGTTTTCGTAGTATAGGTGTATTTAAAAAGGAAGTGAACATTGTAATGAACGCGTGTGTAAGGTATTTTGGATGTTTACTATTGGTTTGATTTTGGTTTTAAGTTTTGGAATCGTTGCTGTGGGCCAATCCTGGGCGTTTAAATAAAGTTGATGACAAGAAAATCATCAAGGCTACATGTTGTGAGAGTTTTTCAAGTATGGTGGAACTAGTGTGGGAGGGAATGGGTTATATTTCGCTGCCGAAAGTATTTAATATGAAGGTGTTATAGGTGAAGGGACAAAACTATTATAATTTCCACTAGAAATTCCTAAGCTTGATTTTAAACTATTGTTATATTCCATCATTGATGCTATGATTGGAGGTGTAAAGTTGGGAATAGAAGGCATTATTGTGGGAGAGGAAACTTATTTTCCAAAAGGATTTTGAGCATTAGTCAAAAATTTTGTGAAACTAGCTACCGAAGGAATATTAGAATCTACTATATTAGAATATAAATGAAAATAGTATAAAAAACCCTAGTTTTTTTTAAAAATCCAACAAAAACCCTAGTTTTTAACAAAAATTAATAAAATTCTCTAATTTTTAATCCAAATCCATTGCAAACATTCAATTTTCATCAAAATCCATTGCAAACATTCAATTTTCATCAAAATCCATTGCAAACATACAATTTTCATCAAAATCCATGCTAAATTCAACTTTTTCATAAAAAATCTACCAAAAAACCCTATTTTGAAAAAAATCAACTAAAATTAAACAAATCTAATTGAAAATTTGATTAGAGCAAATAAAAAATCAAGAATTTTACCTGTTGGAGATGGATTTCAAATCGGATATCTGATTTGCGCTTTCCACGCCGCGGTTGAGCCGAATGCGAATGTAAAAATGAGTTTTGGTCGCCCGAAATGCTATGTATATATATGTCAACAAAATCGGATATCCGAAAATCGGATATCCGATTCTTAAATCTAAGTTTTCCCTCTACCTCGGTAGTCACCCGAGCCCCAAAAAGTCAACTCACCCTTTTCGTGTTTTTGAGTCGTAGAAACACGTATTTTTTTCTCCATTGCCACTTTTTGGCATACCATGATCCTGCACATGCCCACCATATAAATATAACTAGGAATATCATAACCACATAGGACACTATACACACATGACACCTGTTAGCTTATTATGAAAGGCCTATTTGACAATATATTATAAATACACATCATTGCATATTTTGTAAACTAGTTTGCCAAAAAATGAGCCAATAGGACACCTTTCAACCTAGTCTTGTTGTAGTCCAGGGTGCTCCAAAAAATTAGGTAGATGCTTCTTCTTCCTTGATCATTAGAACATGCATTCTTGTGAACACTCCTATAATATATTGTACGTACACCAATACCAGTGATATAATATATTCCTCACACTAACGGCATATTTTTCTTTCCATGCCCTAATATAAAAAAAATTATATAATGAGCACCAAATGGATGTAAACTTATCTCCATTTGAGTTGCTTCATAACCTTGTCGCTACATGCGAGTTTGTCTTATCTTAGAAAAAAATATATTACAAATGCTACTTTACCTAGGTAGATCCATAGTTCAGTAGGATAAACTAATAAATTTTTGGGCTAACACATTTTATGGTAGAAAACAAAGGTTTTTGATTAAAGAGACGATTTAAAATCTTTGTGGTTTAATTTGGTTGATAATTGGGTGACTTGAGTGTATGACAAGGTATTTTCACCATGGAGCAAGAATTTAAACTTTGAGTTTTATTAACTTCATGCCATGTAAGGTCATACTCTAGGTTATTAGATCATCATTAGAATACCATGTACGCTTGTTCATTTTAGGCACTTACAAACTTAGGCTCATAGATCTAAACTTTGATGTTTGGATTAGATTTATATCCTAAAATCTAATATCTACTTTTTGATTCAATTTAATGTTCATAATATATATATATATATATATATATATATATATATATATATATATATATATATATATATGAAAACATTTAAGAATGCCTTGTGGGAGTATGTTAGGTAAGGTGTATTCTCCCTTAACAAACTCCTTAGATATCTATTGAGGGGTAAGAAAAAATACTAGTTTAATTGGGTGAACTCTCAATTCATTGGGGGTAAATTGATAAATTTAGGGGCATACACATTTTAAGGTAGAAAAAAAGGGGTTTTAATTAAGAAGAGGCTATGGATACATTGTAGTTGAATTTGGTTGATAATTGGGCAACACGTGGAGGATTTTGAGTGGGAGATAGACCATTTCCACCATGGGGGAAGAAGTTGAAGTTTTATTAACTTCATGTTGCATAGGATCATGAGCTAGGTTATCAAATCATCATCAATTTTTTATGTATGCATGCTAATTTTGAGACAATTACAGACTTAGGCCCATAGATCTAAAATTTGATGTGTGGTTCAAATATATGTTAAACTCTACTATCTGCATCTTGTTTTTCGTTAATGTCTATGATCTATTTTTGTTTGATTGACACTATTTAGGAACACCTTGTGGGAGTTTGATAGGTAAGGTGTATAATGTCTTAATCAAAACCCTAAGACACTTATTTAACAAAAGAATGAATAAAAACAACCATGCCTATAGCGCCCTAGATGTTGATGTAAGTAATGCAACATTAAATGCTTTGATAATGCAAATAAATATTCAAATATGTGTAGATATCTAGGTGCTCAAATGGATGAGATGTCTAAAAATGAACTAAGGTTAGTTATTTAATATAACTCCAAAGGGAGCAAGTGAAACATTTTGTGGTTCAAGTCAACACATAATAGCTAGTAGAAAGGGTTGAGTAAATAGTGATTTTTTTTTTTAATGAAAAAGTTTCTAGATTATCTTTTATAAAATAATATTACACATATTTATAAAAAAATGTGGGAAGAAAAAACACCACCCCTTAAGTCCACACGGGTCTAAATCCTAGAGCATAAATATATAGAAAAAATAAAATCACCAGTTGGCTAAAGCAAAAACATAGGGGTGATTAGGAGGATCACAGTCACCTAACTTTCCCAATACTTCAAAGGGATCTAAGGTTTCCGTAAGAGGGTCCCACTCATCATCATATTATCTTCTTATATAGTAGAAGTTAGTGAAATATAAAGAGCTAGCTAAGAGAACTTGTTGGAATCAAACTAATTGGATGCACCACCAACAAGCCATCTAGAGGTTCCTCCCATGGGTGGCATGGAGGCAAAGTGTCAAAGAGTAGGCTATGATCAACCTTGCTATCTATAGTTCCTTGTTGTAGTTATGGTAAAATATTGGTGGTGAGTCTCTTAGGTACCTCAAATAGAAAGACTCCTTCCACGATGGTGCTTGCGAGAAGGCGAGTGGCATTGAAGAGGGAGAAAAAGGAACTCTAGTCATGACGCAAGGGGCATTGCCCTTAAGGTTGAGGAACACTTGTAAGTGGTCCACATTAAGTATAAATTTGTTTTCTTGCACACAAATTTGTACTTAAATCTACAATAAAATGTTAGAACTTATAATAGCTTTAGAATAAAGTGGAACATTTCAATCAATAAAATAATTGGCAGAAGTAATTGAATTTATATATTTTCATATGTTGAAGAGAATATCCATCTTGCAATCATGCCAACTTTGGTTGAATTAGTAAGGGATGAAATGTGAATCCCCTAAAATAACCATGTTCCATGAAAAAGGTTTTCATTTGAAGGGATTGAAAAAATCATGGATCTATGTTCAAACACTTTGGGCTCTAGAACAATCTAGAATATGTGCTTAAAAAAATTAATTGCCCACAAAATAGTAATGGGGATCTAGAACTTCCAATTGAAATAACTTGGAGCCAACGAAAATGCCTTGGAAAAGAATAAACCATGCAAAGTGAGCCAATTTGAGTTCTAAAATAGTCAACAAAATAGTGTGAAATTTGCATTGCCAAATATAGACTAATGATTATAGATGTCACCATTAATTCAAAATGGGAACCATCTGAAAGTGAAGATAAATCCATAGATATACTTGTCGTGGTTTTTAATTATAAAAAGTGGTATTTAGACACCACTTCTAATATTTCTACCAAGGCTTGAACAAATTGAAACCAATTTTGTGAACCATATTAGCTTGAATTGTCCCCATGATTGTATCAAAAGATTCATGATCTTGATTAAAAATGTGAAATTTGGATTTAGCTTCATTTCATGATACTTGAGAATCATCAAAGCTTTGGGATAAGAGGTCTAGAAAATTTCTAATTCCTTGTAAAATCTCAAGGTTTTCACCCAAGGCAACCTTGGCAATGAGTGATTGTGATCTTGCAAAATGGGGGACTATTAGATATTTTGCTAGTTGATGGAAAACCCATTAAAAATCCAAAAAAATTCCAAAGAAGTTGGGGATTAATGACTTCCAAAGCTCTCCAAATACATTTTATTATGAAATTCCCTTGGATTTGTACTAATTTCTTCATGGTGAGAAGAGTTTGAAGTCCTGTCCCCTTCCATGTAGGTCATCTAAAAGATGATCATAGGAAATGCAATGTCATACAAGGATTTCCTAGGCTTCAACACCTTGAAGGTATAGATATCCACTTAGTTTAAAGATCCAAACCTATCACTAGATGGATAAAAGCCCCAAACCTCTAGAATCCCAAGAGAGACAACATAACTCCCAAGAAACCTTGTGAAATCCCTTGTAATTTTCTAAAGAAGCCCAAAGAAAATCATGAAGAATCTTGTCTAATTTTATGTAAGAGGCCTTAGAAGGAGCTCAACATTAGGAATAAAAAACATGAGTGGTCACAAGAATTTTGGAACAAACCTAAAATTTATTGGTCAGAGAAAGGGATTCAGTAACCTAGTAGGTCATCTTCTTTTCAATTTTGGTAAAAAAAAATTATCATAAGGATAAATGTGTAGCTTGGAAGGTGAAGGGGATACCTAGTAATCGAAAAAATTTCTCCATGAACAATCCATTTACATTCGTAGGATTTGAGAAAAGAAGGTGCAAGGAGGAAGGGTTGTCTATAAGATTGAGTCTTATGCCATTGAATGACAGAGCCAAAATATTTTTAAAAAAATCCAAGCACTTAAGGGCTTGTTTTATATTTTCCTCTTCTAAGAGTGTGAGAAAATAATCATTTTCAAAGTGGCCATTAATAAGATGAGATGAGGAACTAGATAAAGTTATACCTTAGACCAATCCTTGAGATACAAAATGAGCTAGAAGGTAACCAAATCCTTCAACAAGAACATAGAGAGCTAGAGGCAAGGGACAATCCTAGTGAATGGATTTGAAAATCCTAAAGGTATTAGATTGTTGATCATTAATGGTAATTTGAGCCAATGAATCTTCAAAAATAATGGCAACTAATTGAATGAAGCAAGGCCCAAATCTGAGAGTCTAAAGAATGACCAATATATAGAGCCATTCAATATGATCATAGGCATTGGAAAAGTCAAATTTTAGGAATAAATCCTTTTGATGGGAACACTTATCCCATTCAATACCTTCCCAAACTATAATAATATTTTTAAAATATATTTGGATTTAATAAAACCAATTTTTTTAGGCCTCACAATTTGATGAAGGAGATGGGGTACTTTCAAAGCCAAAGCTTTGGTAATTATCTTGTAAGAGACATTGAGAAAGGTGATAAACCTCCAATTACAAATATCCTTTATGCCTCTAGACTTAGGTGCAAGCAAATTTAATATATTTTATTTGTTAATTAATTTCCCTAATGATTTAAACTAGAAGGATTCAAGATAGACTTTGTGTAGGTTCTCACCAACACAATCCCAAAGGGCTTTATAAGATTCATAAGGGAAGCTATCACAATTAGAAGGCTTGTCATTGACCATGTATGGATAGTCTTGTTGAGGTTAGCAATGAAGAGTGAATGATCATTAAAGTCTAGTTGATGGAGAAACACTGATAGGGAACAACCTAGAGACACTCTTAAGGGCTTGCTCATGCTCAAGAAATTTTTCTTGGGCAATAAAAACTTTCTTATAATGCTTGAAAAAATCCTAAAGAATATCCAAAATTTCTTTGGAAAATTTTGACCAATCCTTGATGTTCTTGATGTTAATTAAATTGTTGCAAGCTTTGAGAGCTTGGAAGAATTCTTTAAAATCTCTATCCCTAACCTTAAGCTAGTGCATTCTGGCTTTGATTTGAGCACTTCTGATTGAATGGTTATCAACAATTCATTTTTAATGACAAAGCTCAACCACCTTGATCTACAAAGCAGGAGAAAAGGGGTTGACTTCAAGAGTTGTAGTAAACCTATGAAGCTTCAAGGTTGTGGCCTCGTATGCATGGGGAAATTTGTTAACTAGCATCCATAGATGCAAAGGAAGCGAGAAGTAAACTTGATGGCTCTATTCCACCAATTGATCCAACTTGTGTGCTAAGTGGGTTAGGATTTTAGGTTCCACACTCCCTAATGTAGGCTAGTGAGAGTTGATTACTCAATAGAGAAGTATTTAAAAAATGAGTTTTACAAATTTGAGGCATTCACACTACCCATTGAATTTTGAACTTGATAGGAGTGTGGTCTAATGAGGTGATGTATATAAAATTCTCCACCAAGAGTGAGAAACATCTGGAAAAGGAAAAAAAGACCATGCATAAATCATCACACAACCTAGGAATTTAAAGACTTTGTTAAAACTAGCCCAAAAATTATTCCATGTAAACCAATGGAAATGATTGTGACAATTCAACCCAAATTGGGATTTAAAAAGCCTAATTTATTACACATGTAATACCACGCCTCTCATTCACCAATTTTCCAACATAAGGGCATGGTCCAATATTTATCATATGCCATCTCTTGTTGGATTTTAGTTGTTTATGATATGTGGTTTGTCCTTGATGACAAAAACTGGTTCTTAGACAATGATGATACAGTTGATGATTTGATGATTGTGCAGATGGTGATACAAGACATATATATAGGGAATATATATTTGATAAATGAAGTTGATGGTATACATTGTACACAAGACACATAAGATTATATCTTGTGCATTCTTAGATTTACTTGTATACATTGGTGCATTCTCAAATGGGCATACAGTTCAAGTGATATGTTTGTGCAAGTGTGTTGAAGTCTCCATGTGTTATTGGATGGTTTTTCATATTTGGTATATGCTGACATATCTTGTGTTTATATAAAAATGCAAATTACAAGACTTAGGTTTTTCCATTTATATGTATATTCTCTATTGTTTATGCAATAAGGTGATAACTATTGATATGAACTCAGTCAGATGTTGATGAAGACCTACAACATGAACATTATCTTAGACATAATAGATGTTGGCCCCTCAGTTTGATTATTAAGGTGTTCTTCTCTCCATTTCAGTCCTTGGGTGATTCTAGCATTTTGCTTACACTGTCATAAGATCTTGTGCAAACAATGATTCTATGATATTGGTTAAACTTACATTGTGATAAGGTTTCAAGTTATAAGTTTAAAAGGTCTATAGATCTTATCACTTGTGTCTCATATAATATAAAGGCCTTGAATGTTTCACCATTTGCATCATATTTGTTTTTATGGTTTTAAAGCCTTTATTATTAAAGGCCTAAGCATCGACATTAGAAGTATGATTAATTTACATCACTTGGGGTGTCAGGCACTTAAAGTGTCATAACATTTTAAAAAGAAAAGAAAAATTAAAAGAGCCCGAGGCTATCGAGAAAACTAAATCATGAGCCACAAAAGTTAACCCGAGGCATACTTAGGGTTATAAGCTTGCATCAAAGCTTGCTTAAGGTTTTTTTTGTTGTTTCATTTTTATTTCAAAGCCCTCATTAGGGCACGATGGTTAGAATGTCACATGGAACGTGTGGCAGCCAGGATTTGCAATGATAAAATGGAATGGTGTTGACTTGAAGTGACAAAGCTCGGTAGTAAAGTGAAGTGGAAAAGCTTGACTGTGGAGGTTTTCAGCTGGGTAGTTATGGATCTCTTCAACAAATTTTTCTAGTATTTGTTTATTTTTCACTGTAAACAAGTATTGCATTTC
The DNA here is from genome assembly GCA_007258455.2 of Sequoia sempervirens. Classification (NCBI taxonomy): domain Eukaryota; kingdom Viridiplantae; phylum Streptophyta; class Pinopsida; order Cupressales; family Cupressaceae; genus Sequoia; species Sequoia sempervirens. The sequence goes on along the minus strand of VDFB02368253.1, from coordinate 8,897 downwards.
TATTTCTTACGACCTTTAATTAAGCAGTTTTTTAGTGAATAAATTGATTTGAAAATGCTATTGTTAAGGTTTTTTAATAGGCTTAATCTTTGCAGATTGTGTTTAAACCCATTAGGGTTTCTAGGTAACAAGATTCAACTGTAACAAAAATATTTTTCATTTGCTTTGCTTAAAAGTGTTTGGTAACCCTAACCCGAGTTGGTTTACAGTTATTGAAACTACATTCTGAAAGACTATTCAGTGATTATAAAATGACAACATTTTGTCAGTGAAGTTGTGGCTTGAAGAGGGAAATTACAGACATACATTTTTGTGAGAAATTCTTGAGATGTATTGATACATTGTCCAGTCTTGAAAATCTTGAAAAGTGGTTTTGTAACAGTGTTTACATTGAGAACTATTTTGTAATCTGTTACAGTAATATCAGTTGATGTATCAAATGAAGATGTTATCAGTCTTATATAACATCCTCTTTTGTGCTTATTGAAAATCATTTTTCACAGTCTTCTATTAAGGCACTAGGAATGCTAATTTGCATTACTAGGGTATTGATGGAACACTATTTGGTTATATACATTGGTTTTCGTGAAGTTGGTGCTCCTATAACTTTAGAGTTGGTGCTCCTGTAACTTTGGAGTTGGTGCTCCTATAAATTTGTGGAGTTGGTGCTCTTGTAACTTTGGAAGTTGGTGCTTCTGAATTGTATGGAGTTGGTGCTCCTGAACTTTGTAGAGTTGGTGCTCTATTTGAATAAAGTGATATATTTTTCAAGTGGTTTTTATTCCCCAAGAGGGTTTTCCACTCAGGACATATAATGTGTTATGTGATGAGTCTTGGTGTGATTTTTTTTCATGTCTATTTGATTTTCATAAGTTATCAGATGCATTAATGTCTATTATTAGTTCTTATTTCTGTAATGTTAATGTGATATGCTGTTACAAGTACTTTCACTGTCATATGTTGCAAACTGGTTTAAAAGCTTCGTTTATCCAAACATGTTTTGCATGCTGTGATGAAAATGATTTAGTCTATCACATCACATGTTCATTCATTGATTCATAGTGCAAGATTGTTATGTTTCAATCTATCATAATATACTAAAGATTTTTGTTGTCTCAATACTTATCATATGTCATTCAGTTGCAATATCTCAGCTGCATTAAAATTTGATGGTCTTAAAGTGATTCAGTGATGTTGGTCTTCATTTACACAGTCTTATGAGTTGCACCTGTTTTGTCATCATGCTTTGATTATTAAACAATGTCAGTCACATCTTTTGTAAGTGCAAGATATCTCACACAAATCATATTGGCATAAGTTGTCTAATGGATTGAGTTAATGTTGTTATATCTTTGTTTACCCTTTTCATGAATGCTCTCAAAGTGATTACTCTACTATGTTATCAATTGAAAGGTTATCTGAACTAAAATTCTTTGTCAAAGTTTAAAAGGTTTAAATTTTTGGTCTGTCTATCAGACATTGATTCACCCCCCCTCTCAGTGTCTATCCATACTCCAACAATTGGTATCAGAGCCATACCTATGCATAAGTCTAACCAACTTAGGGTTTCCTAGTCTTGGAGTATTCATTATGGCTAAGTGAAAAAGAAAAAACGGTCAAAAGAAAACCACTAGTGTCAAGCAAAAAGTTGATCAACCAACCCCTGCCAAGTCTAGTGAAGTTTTGTCTCAAGAAATACCCTTGCCAGTTGATACTAAAAGTGATCCTGTAGTTGGAGAAGAAGGTGATTACTTGGTAAGTGAAAAGGAATATGAAGGTGATGAGTTTGAGGTTAATTTGGAAGAAGAACTGCTTGTTGCCTTAGATGAACTTAAGAGGCTTAGAAAGGAAAATTAGGATCTCAAGGTACGCTTACTAGAAAGTGTTGATGTCAATAAAATTGTGATACAAAATCATAATGATGATAAAAAGATTATTGAATTTCTGAAAGCTCAAATGGTTGATAGAAAAAGGATTGAAGAGGGATTGGAAGTGAAGTTAAAAGACAAGGATGAATTGTGTAATAAACTAGAAAATGAGGTTGCTTCATTGAAGAAAAGTTCAGATAATGATTCCTTGTTAAAAGAACTAACTCTTAAAGACAACATGATTATAAGTCAGAAAATTAAATTTGAAGAATGTAAAAGGATAGCAGATGTTGTAAGGTCTGATTTGGAGGTTAAAAAGATTGAATGTCTAAAACTTGAAGGAGAAGTAGTTGCATTAAGGAAAGAGCTTGGAAGTATCAAGGATCAATTAGGTAAAAATAAAAAAAATGATTGTAGTACTATTATATTGAATGAGATGTTGGGCAGAAAAAAGCATTCTAAGGATCCTACACGAGTGGGATATGAGGTTAGACAAAGCTCTGTAGAAGAATCTAAACACGAGACAATGTTTGCTACTGCAAATGGAAAGAGGTTTACAGTCAAGAAAACACCAAGAATGAAGGTTGATATTGGTCACCATATTGCTGCTGCTCAGACAAAAGATAAATGTGTTAATGAAAGGACAAAAAGGATTCCATTTATTAGGTATAACTACTCTCAATTTTATGGCTATTTCTATTGCTGTCATGGTTATGGTCATAGAGCAAGAAATTGTAGGAGGTATGGATGATATGATCATAGAAGTTTTGGAATGTCAAGAAAGTATGATTCCTTTATTGCTCAAATTGGTTATAATATCACATGCTTTAAGTGTCATAAACTTGGGCATAAGGCACAATAGTGTAGGAGTAATTTGAAGGCATCATTTAAAAATAACAATGTAGATGCATTGACCAAGAAAAAGAAAGGGCCCATACAGGTTTGGAGGAGAAAACAAGACCTAGGAAATGAAAATACTAAACCAGTGCATACTGCACAAAAGGGATCAACTGTTCCTTGAAAGGTCAGCATGAGGTAAGGGGGAGTTGGTTATTGTATTACTCTTCAACTCCTTAGAGAAATTTTGAAGGTGTCTAATTAGTTTAGAAGGTGCTCCCAAGGTTTGGAAAGAACATGTGTGTGATCTTTATGACATATAAGTGTAACAGTAATTAAGTGCTTCAAGAGCAGTGATATGGTTTTTGATAGTAGGTACTTGATTGGAGGTTGCTTGTTTGGTATAAAGAGTTCCTAATATTCTTGATCATGGTGGTTGATAAGTGTTAGTCATGATTACACAGTTTTGGCAATGTTTGTACAATATCTTTGTTCTTTTTCTTGGGTGCTTGGTTCTTGTATTGGCACTCATAATTGTTCTTGGTGCAGTATAGTTGAATCAGTGATATTCTTTCTTGGCTCTCACTGCACTGTATTTGATAGTGATAAGCTTGTTTAAGTTGACTAGAATTTTTTTTTGACAAACAATATTGTGTTCAAATGAGACAAAATAGTGAATAGGACAAAGACAAAAATGGTTTGGTGTTTGATTATTTGAGTTGCATGGGATCTTTGATCATGCTTCATGCTTATGGAATTGATGTGATGAATGGAATTGTGGTTAAGAATGATAGTGGTCTTCTCCTGCCTCATGAATTTGATACTTTTTCATAAATTTTTGTGTTCATCTCTGACAACAATGTCTGGTCTTTTGCAAGGAGTTGATAGAATTAATAATGATTATCTAGTAGTGATAGGCTGGGTTCTCTACATTATGATAGGTTAGTGCTTCTCAAAAGAATCAGTAAAGGTAAATATATTTATACATTTTGTCTCTTCTTTCATGGTAATGGGTGTTAAATTTTTTTTAGAACTTCAAAAAGTTACAGGTGCAAAGGATACTGGTTGGCTCACTTCTTGATGCACTTAGGCATTCTTGATTTCTTATGCAAGTGTTGTGGTCAAGTACAATAATAATGTTGAATGGCAAATTATCAAGTCATTCTTGTTGCTACAGTGTCAGTAAAGTTACTTGGATTTTTTATTGCTCCACTGTACAAGTTTCATAATCACAATTCACATTTACAGTGAACGGTTTGTCAGTGATATTGGATATGTCTTCAGTTTTAATGGCCTTGTTTTACTTTGGAAATCTAATGTAGTTCTTGAGGTTTCTTGATAGGTTAGTGGAATAAAAGACTCAAATCTGATTTAACGTTAAGACCAAAAGGCACAGTGATTTTTATGATTATATTAGTATTCTAGTGTCATTATTAGCTTGCTAATGCTCTGTCAAAATTTTAAAGGGTAATTGAACAGTTTATAGAGTCTTCTTGCTCAATCTCTTCTTTCCTATATACAATGGAGTGATCAGTGGATCATTATCTTGTATATGTCTAATAATGTGATGATGAATCAAATTAGAATGCACCGTGGTTACTCTTTGTCTTGACCATTTCTTCTTACAAATGCCTTGTGATAGTGTTATCATTTCTTAAAGAACATGACTGGAGATAACATGTTTGACAAAAAGGATACAAGAAGACAAAGTTAGATGGAACTTGCAATGACAATGAATGATAATTGATGTTGGTAAGAACACAACTCAGTGATACCGTAATAGTTGGTATGTAATGTCTGCTAACATGGTTGTCATGAAGGTTTGGATAGTTGATATGATGCTTGAAAGATATGTGAAGTGATAGTGTTTTTGAACAATGATAATTTAGTTTTTGCACAAAGTTGAATAATAGTGTTTGAACTCATTCTCTTGGATAATCATAGACTCAACACTTGCCATCTGTGTTAGAATTATTTGGTACTTGTTAAAGTGTTTTTAGAAAGGTCTATGATAGAGTTTGGTAGCCTTATGAAATAAGAGGACAATTAGTAACAGTCTTGAAGTTTTTGCAGAATCTTTACTCAATATTATAAATTTTTGATATGTTGTTGCAAAGGAAGTCAACACCTTGGGGCAAGACAAGGTTGTTTATGTATATCAAATAGGGGGAGCTTGTTTCTTCACATCTCTCTTGCATATTTAGTTTGTTGGTATATTGTTCTACTTGTAGCTGGTTACTGTGTTGAATAGTTGGTTGGATTCTCAGTTGTTATCTTCATGGCATCTCACAATTCTCTACTTTCATTCTTTGTCATTGAGGAAAAAAGGAGAGATGATATGTGTTTTTCCATCAAGGACAAAGGGGGAGTTTGTTGGATTTCAGCTGTTTATGATATGTGGTTTGTCCTTGATGACAAAAACTGGTTCTTAGACAATGATGATACAGTTGATGATTTGATGATTGTGCAGATGGTGATACAAGAAAAATATATAGGGTAGATATATTTGATAAATGCAGTTGATGGTTTGTGTAGATGGTATATGTTGTACACAAGACACATAAGATTATATCTTGTGCATTCTTAGATTGACTTGTATACATTGGTGCATTCCCAAATGTGTAGACAATTCAAGTGTTATGTTTGTGCAAGTGTGTTGAAGTCTCCATGTGTTATTGGATGGTTATGCATATTTGGTATATGCTGACATATCTTGTGTTTATATAAAAATGAAGATTACAAGACTTAGGTTTTTCCATTTATATGTATATTCTCCATTGTTTATGTGATAAGGTGATAACTATTGATATGAACTCAATCAAATGTTGATGAAGACTTGTAGAATGAGCATTATCTTAGACATAACAAATGTTGGCCTCTCAGTTTGATTATTAAGATGTTCTCTCCATTTCAGTCCTTGGGTGATTCTAGAATTTGGCTTACACTGTCATAAGATCTCGTGCAGGCAATGATTCTATGATATTGGCTATACTTACATTGTGATAAGGTTTCAAGTTAAAAGTTTAAAAGGTCTATAGATCTTATCACTTGTGTCTCATATAGTATAAAGGCCTTGAATGTTTCACCATTTGCATCATATTTGTTTTTAAGGTTTTAAAGCCTTTATTATTAAAGGCCTAAGCATCGACATTAGAAGTATGATTAATTTATATTGCTTGGGGTGTCAGGCACTTAAAGTGTCATAATAGTTTTGAAAAGCAAAGAAAAATTAAAAGAGCCCGAGGCTATCGGGCAAGCTAAATCATGAGCCACAAAAGTTAACCTGAGGCATACTTAGGGTTATAAGCTTGCATCAAAGCTTGGCTTAAGGTTTTTTTTGTTGTTTCATTTTTATTTCAAAGCCCTCATTAGGGCACGATGGTCATAATGTCACATGGAAGGTGTGACGGCCAGGATTTGCAATGATAAAATGGAATGGTGTCAACTTGAAGTGACAAATCTCGGTAGTAAAGTGAAGTGGAAAAGCTTGACTGTGGAGGTTTTCCGCTGGGTAGTTATGGATATCTTTGACAATTTTTTCTAGTATTTGATTATTTTTCACCGTAAACAGGTATTGCATTTCTATTTCTTACGGGCTTTGATTAAGTAATTTTTTAGTGAATAAATTGATTTGAAAATGCTATTGTTAAGGTTTTTTAACAGGCTTAATCTTTGCGAATTATGTTTAAACCCGTTAGGGTTTCTGGGTAACAAGATTCGACTGTAACAAAAATATTTTTCATTTGCTCTGCTTAAAAGTGTTTGGTAACCCTAACCTGAGTTGGTTTACAGTTATTGAAACTGCATTCTAAAAGACTATTCAGTGATTATAAAATGACAACATTTTGTCAGTGAAGTTGTGGCTTGAAGAGGGAAATTATAAACATACATTTTTGTGAGAAATTCTTGAGATGTATTGATACATTGTTCAGTCTTGAAAATCTTGAAAAGTGATTTTGTAACAGTGTTTACATTGAGAACTATTTTGTAATCTGTTACATTAATATCAGTTGATGTATCAAATGGAGTTGTTATCAGTCTTATATAACATCCTCTTTTGTGCTTATTGAAAATCATTTTTCACAGTCTTCTATTAAGGCACTAGGAATGCTAATTTGCATTACTAGGGTATTGATGGAACACTATTTGGTTATATACATTGGGTTTTGTGGAGTTGGTGATCCTGCAACTTTGGAGTTGGTGCTCCTGTAACTTTGGAGTTGGTGCTCCTATAACTTTGGAGTTGGTGCTCCTATAAATTTGTGGAGTTGGTGCTCTTGTAACTTTTGAAGTTGGTGCTTCTGAATTGTATGGAGTTGGTGCTCTATTTGAATAAAGTGATATATTTTTTGAGTGGTTTTTATTCCCCAAGAGGGTTTTCCACTCAGGACATATAATGTGTTATGTGACGAGTCTTGGTGTGATTGTTTTTCATGTCTCTGATTTTCATAAGTTATCAGATGCATTAATGTCTATTATCAATTCTTATTTCTATAATGTTAATGTGATCTGCTATTACAAGTACTTTCACAGTCATATGTTGCAAACTAGTTTAAAAGCTCTATTTATCCAAACATGTTTTGCATGCTGTGATGAAAAGGATTTAGTCTATCACATCACATGTTCATTCATTGATTCATAGTGCAAGATTGTTATGTTTCAATCTATCATAATATACTAAAGATTTTTGTTGTCTCAATACTTATCATTTGTCATTCAGTTGCAGTATCTCAGTTGCATTAAAATCTGGTGGTCTTAAAGTGATTCAATGGTGTTGGTCTTCATTTACACAGTCTTATGAGTTGCACCTATTTTGTCATCATGCTTTGATTATTAAACAATGTCATTCACATCTTTTACAAGTGCAAGATATCTCACACAAATCATATTGGCATAAGTTGTCTAATGGACCGAGTTAATGTTGTTATATCTTTGTTTACCCCTTTTCATGAATGCTCTCAAAGTGATTACTTTGCTCTGTTATCAATCAAAAGGTTATCTAAACTAAAAGTCTTTGTCAAAGTTTAAAAGGTTTAAATTTTTGGTCTGTCTATCAGACACTGATTCACCCAGCCCCTCTTAGTGTCTCTCCATACTCGAACATCTCCACCATATTAAAGTATTCACACATAACCCAAGTGGTGGTAGACAATGAATTAACAATCCATTACCATAAAATAGATCTCTCAACAACATCATTGGAAGCATAATTATTTATAATGTACCAAAAAAATGATTGTCAAAATTTAAGATGATCCAAATCACACGGTTAATGGAGTTAGAACTATGGTCAAAGACATGTTGATGCCACCTAGGAGAGAAAAAGTTGAAAACTCCTCTAAAAATAGTGTTGTGATTATTGAAAAACATAGAGTTAGATGGACAAATAACACAAGCTACATAAAGTGAAAAACCAATAATCATGTCACTTCCTATAAACATAGAACATCTAGAGCCCATTACTTTTGATGAACATTTCACATTGAATATTTCTTAGGGAGGTCACTAAGACCTTGGGTATTCTAGGAGATAAAATTCATTGATGAAAATCAAGAGACATTTCATCACTATTCGACTCCTAAAGAGAAGAATAGTGATTTTGCAAAAAATCTTTTGAGCAGAAACTACCCAACTGGATGTTGGGATTTATTATTCTTTTCATTTTTGTAGCATACTCTCCCTCCTCCAACCACCCAAGCAGGCTATGAGAATTTCATAGGTATTTAGGAGATGGAGGAGAGTGAACATGAAGTTATGGATGAGAAGATAAAACCCACGTTGGCTGGGGCATTTGAGAAAATATTGGTCTAGAGGAAGGTTCACCAGGGTGGCACAACCTCATTCCCCTTTTCAGAAGGGTATGAAACATTTGTTGGTTGCACTTTGGAAATTGTTTGATCCATAATGGCTTGGGCTTTAGCTTGAGAGCTACTAGAGTTAGCATTCTTTCTTTTGTGATGCACGAAACCATTATCCATTTTTCTTTAGTTTTTAAGTAAGGAACCTCATCCAATAGAGGAACCTTGACATACCAGAGAGGTAATTCAAATCGGGGACTACTAAAGGGTAATCCTCAATCTTGTGCTCAAAAAATTGGCATTACAAACAAGTATTGGGTAGATTGATGTATTACACATGTTGGGTGTGATGAAGATGTCCAATTTGAATGTCCATAAATTCTTTCAAATCCTT
>VDFB02368252.1:0-18692 GCA_007258455.2 Sequoia sempervirens | reverse complement strand
AAATCAATCTTTGGAAAACAAACATTGGCAAACAAAATTAAATGGCTATTAATATTTCTAGTCTATCTTGTCTTATCTTTTGACTATTTTGTCTATTTTTTTCTTATCATTGTACTGTCTTGTCTTTTTGGTCATGCTACTAGCTACCTCGAGGATTTCCCATGAAGGATTTAGAGGTGCGATGACATCTCATGACCTATTTTATTTTCTTTGACTGCTATTCGTGGATTGTCTTGACAAAAAGACTGGGGAAACTTCGCCCTTAATATGAGTTAGGGCATTCCTTGTCTATGACTGCCTTTTTTTCAAGTGGATGACCTTGCACACCTTGGTCTACGTCATATCATGGTGTTTGTTGTCCATTTGTGTCATTTTTACCACCCAATGATGATTCGAGCAATGTCTATTAGCACTATAGCAAGATTTTGAAGGATTTTTTATTTTCTTCCGCACTAACATGCATCTTTTTCTCCACACTAACATTCCTTTGTCTCTTCATATTCTAAGTCTTCTCTTCAATTTTGAGAGCACACCCATGTTCTTGGAACCTGTCTGTCCTCTCGAGGGGGCATATCGCTACCCTCCTCATTCTTCCTCATCGTATTTTGCACTGGGGCATATTATGAACTTGTTTTCTTTGTCACAATGCGACATGCTACATTATGACAAAGAGGGCAAATGTAGACACCTAAAAATGACCTAGGCCTACGAGCACTATTTTACCACTTTTAGTTCTAGCATAATTATGACACTTTAATTATGTTCCTAACCCATCTTCAACTATTAATTAAACAATTCACAATTATTTAATTAATTCAGGGTCTTCTATTCTTCCTGATTATTAAATAAATAAATCATATTTATTTAATGTGTCACTAATTATCTAAAGTCAACTCATAATTAAATACAGTTCTCATGTTATTTAATTAATCTTTGTCATTAATGTCCTCCTGATTATCAAATAAATATATTTTAATATATTTATTCAATATATCACTAATCCCTAAATCCTCTCTTTTAATTAAATAGATTTGCTAATTTATTTAATTAATTAACCACTTCTTCTAAATTAAATAATTATTTTTAATTATTTAATTGTTGTATGTGACACTTCTTTATTTTTAAATAAAACAATTTATTTAAAAATGTCTCACATAGTTAACTGATTCTTCTTTTAGTAATTAATTTCAAAAATCAATGACTCATTATCTTACAAAATCCATATTTTGAATTAATTTAATTCAAAATGGAAATATTCTTCTACAAATCAAGTAATTTCTAAAATTACTAATTTTCTAAAATCCCATCTTCTTATCTTCTGATTTTTGCTAATTTCATCTCAACTGCCACATTTATTCTTGATTTAATTTATTTAATTAAATCTTATTCACACATTTGGGCATTTTTCCCTAACCCTAATTGAGAGTTGCCATTTTGAATCTTAACCATTGATTCTAGGGAATTTTTCTCAATCTCTCATCTCATCCGTCCATTCAAAATGACATTTTCTATAAAATACCATTTCTCTCATTTCAGGGACCTTGATCTTGAATTTCTTAAAATCATTTTAGATTCCTTGTTTATTGTCATTTCTTGCATTCTAGCCATTAGTATTTGAATATTTGCACTTAGATTTCATTTTCTATTTGCATAAATCTTTTAAAATAAATCCTTCAAAGTCTTGCTTAGGTCTAGGCATATAGAGTTTGCTCCTCAAAATCTAAGAGCATCCATTATTACAACAAGCTAGGAGGTATAATAGAAGTTAGTCATGGAGGAGAGAAATGGGTGAGACTGTTCTAGTTTCATTCCATTTCTTTCACATTTCTCCTTTGCATTCTATTGTGTTGTTTGGATAATATTGCATGCACGTGATACTAACTTATTCTGTTTTGCAGAAATCCTTCATTACATTGGTGAACCTAACATTTTAGACAGAAATTTGTGTGTGTTCTTGTTTGTTTTCACTGTTTTGCAGGTTACAGCCAAGAAGTCATACAAAATCCTGTCACCTTCATTTGAGCACAGAAAAATGGGCGAATAAAATATTTTAAAACATTTTTTGGGTTTTGTAGACCTCGGTCTCGTCTTTCTAGAACTTCAAATGGTTTCAAATTTTGTTAAGATTTGAGAAAGGTATGGCTATTTTAGTGCTCGCTATTTTTTTAATTTATCTTTTAAAACCTGTGTTTCCTTTTGCCTATAACATTTTTTTTGTGTAGAATCATGGAAAATACTTTCTGGGTTTTGAAGGTTTGATTTTTTGGATTTCCACGGATATCTACCACTTAAAATTTCGTTAAGTTTTGAGGAATTTATCACTATTTTAAGTTTGTTGTTTTCATTTAAGTTTTTATTTTTTATTTTTTTTACTAATCTTTGTTTATAGCATTTGGCGGTTTTTTTTCGTGGGTCAAAGGAAAAAATTTGAACTCCTAACATGATTTTGCAGGTTCTCATATGGTCTCATATTTTGTTTTGCAGGTGCAGGAGTATGAAACAACACAACCGCAAGCCTACGCAACCACAAATGACTAGTTATTTCCTTTATTAAATTGTTATCTGGATCCGACGCGACTATGGCCAATAGTTTGATTCATGTATGGGGATTAAAATGAACCAATCCTAGGATAGACACTTTAATCTGGTATTTATCAATCCTAGGGTAGACACCTAACTTTATTTTATGTTGGTTAAAATGAATCCCTTGTTTGTCATGAACCAACATCTTCACTTAGTGTAGATAATCGTCATTTGGGTTTAAAACTGAACTTTTGTTTGTTGTGTTTGTTGGGTAATAGGTATATGCTCTCCCCTTTACTAGGTGATAAAAAAACCATACTTACCCATTTTATCTTTATGCAATTTATGCTTTATTAAATCCTTTAGAAGGCCTGCTAAGTCTTTGTTCTAAAGATTGGGAGGTCTCCTAAGGGAGTTTATCTATTGCCACACCGAACGGAAACCTTAACTACGAACCATAGTGTAGAAAGCCAGCTGTGTCAGTATCGAGACATTATTTCAATCACAGTGCAAGGGGAGGGAAGAATCTTCCCCCAAGACACTCACCATATAATCACCACGGATTGTTTGCTCAGGGGATTCGGTATCCACTTCCGTCACCTTGAGTACACACCTAGAAAAGACAAAAACATGGGTGCCCTCTAGGGGGTGACACGACTGTGTGAGTCGACGTGATTTTAAGATGTGGTCTGTGATTGCTATGATGACCTTTTGACTATTAAGAGTGAGTATGCTTGAGGTGTCTTTTTGTTCAAATACCAGTGAAAACAAAAAAAGGGTCATGTTTGATCCTTGAACATACACTCAATGTTTTAGTTTCTATGTGTTTGCCAACTATTTTTAGACAAACTTCAACAAACTGAACATCAACAATCTGGGTCCAAACTTGTCAAATTTGAAAAACATTATCATCTCGCAACATCATGGCATCCACCACCTTGTCTTCCCTTCAACAAAATGTTGATAGGCTTGCTAGTAAAGTTGAATATTAATTACTCTGTAGAGGTCGATACCAAGAAGCCTTTGACTTTAGGAGAGAATTTATCCAAGCTGAAAATCAATGCCCTTTGTACCAACAACCCATCATTCCAAGTCCTCCATCAGTCTACCCCAACTATCAACAACCACTTAACACAAATCCTACCATTAACTCTCAACACACATCTACTTATTACCCTTATCCTAACCTTGACAAGGGAAGCCAACTATCAACTAGTCCATTCCAAACCTCCACGTCATATTCTAACCCTTCACCTATCAATCCCGTCCAAGTCTACATGCCTTATTAGCCATCTACCAACTCATGTCAAGTCCCCACATCATACCATACCGATCCGGTCCAAGTCTCCATGTCCTATTTCAATCAACCTTACACCAATCTAGTTGAAGTCTCCATGTCATATCCTTGTCCTTCAACAGTTAATCTAGTCCAAGACTCCATGACATATCCAGTCCAAGACTCCATGTCCTCTCTTTGTCCCTCACATGCTAGTCTAGTCCAAGTCCCCATGTCATATCCTAGTCCTTCACATACTAGTCCAGTCCAAGTCTCCATGTCCTATCCTAGTCCTTCATCCATTAATCATTTCCAAGTCACCCCCTCACAAGCCACATTTAGTCATGAAAATGCTATCAGTGTCCAAAGTCAAATCCCATTGTCTAAACTTGAGGATACATGTCAAAACGAAAGCCCAAAACATGACCTTATAATGTCACCCTCATGTCAAGAACAAGGTAGTCCATTCCATGACCCTATCTTAAACTCCATTCAAGGAGTCCTTCAAGACAATCACGACATCCAAAGTACACCTACCATTGACCAAGAAGTCCAAATCCACGACAACCCCATCTTTGACCAAGACCCTACCATTGACCAAGAAATCCAAAATAATCCACTCCTTGACCTTTATGCCATTTATGACCAAATACTTGATGACTCTATTCAGGTCCCGACTTGTGACACTTTCCAGAATGAGACACTTGCCTCCATGACACACATAGATGATATTCCTCAAGAACAAGAGTCTTCCATTATGGATATATTTGAAAATGATCAAGCTATAGCTGAATTTACTGGACTCTATGACATTGACCATCAAGATGTTTTTGACATTGACTTGGAAGCACCAATAGAATCATCTGAACCTAACATGTCGCAAGATCAGACCAAAGATATCAGTCAGAAATATGTCCAACATGACAATGAAGCTAAGACACTTTATCAACTAGGGTCATCTATCTTTGTCAGAGCAAGCTTTCTCGCAGATGAGAACATTACAAGTAGCAATGCCCACAGATACCATGATGGGTTAGCATCTTGCTTTCAAAACAATAAATACCCCATCGCCAACAGAATCTGTCAAAGCATGCAATATCAAGGCAAAGGACTAGGCATACACGAGCAAGGCATTCTAGAACCAATACAACTTTAGGAAAATTATAGACATCAAGGTCTTGGCTATTTCTCAGTTAGCAAATTAAACAATGTCAGTGGTACCTCCTCGATACTGGGGGCAACTTTTTTAGATACAAACGTCAAAATGGAGTCCATGAGAAATCATTGTCATAAGATTGCTACCAACACCCCCTCCACCCACACCATGAATCGTCATTCCATCATAAATAAACCTTCCCTTTGGAACCAAAAAAAAAAAAAGTCTTACAAGTCAAAGGATCAAAATAAAATGTCAAAGGCCATTGAATCAAACAAAAGGACAAGTGGACAAATGAAATTAAAATGGATCCCAAAGAAATATGGATCAAACAAAGACACCAAGTCAAATACAAAAGTCAATCACAATATGGAGCCAGAAGACAAGAGGACTCCCACATATAACAGATGTCCACCTCCTTCAAAATGGTCATCAAGTAAGGCATATACAAGTGTTGGTTCTAAACATCGTCCCAATCAAAATTCCAAAATTTGTCATCCACCATCCCAAGTTTGGAAAATAAAAAATGATTCATCCAAATGTCCAAACAACCTTTCTACATCTACCATCATTCGTCATAATCTTGCATCTTCTCTAAAGTCCACAAATCCCATGTCACACATCCGTCACATCTTGGCAACAACTCTTTACCATAAGGACTCTCATGGCACTCTATCACGATGTGCGTATTCTGATAAGGCCAAATCTAGTATCAGAAAGGATCACAATGACATCGATCAGTTGTATGCAAGTGCTATGATCCTGACATGACAATTGCTTCAGAAAGGTCATTATTGGCATATCATGACCCCGATCTCTACATCAGCACCATCAGTGGATTTAGAACAGTCAATGGTCATCTAAAGCATCAAGGCTATTCAGAAATACAGAAAAACTGAAAAATGTAAAACATTGTCACCCTGATGAAAACCTAGCAAACAGGCATCTTGGTGACACCAAAAAAATAAAAAAATCAAGACAATAGTAAAGAGAAAAATTTCATCCAATGGTGAAAACCTGGCAAGAAGGTGCCCTGGATAAATACCATGATGAAAACCTGGCAAATAGGTGTCATGTGTAAAATAAATCGTCCAGGTGGAATTTTATACTTGGGGGCAAGTCGTCTCATATTACCATGCCTTCTTCATGACATTAACGTCCATCTAAGCCCTATCATTTCCATGCATTTTTCCCACTTACCTTAGTCTTGACATAAAACTGACACACATAAATCATGATTTGGGAAAACTCTTGACATGTCTATCCTTCGGTCATACATGATTCACAAAACATCATGCCATTAGCTATCATAGTCTTATTGTCCTTATACGACATAGTCCTTGAAAATCATGTGACAATTCCATTAGTCTCATGTCTCCCATCTTTTACCAAGGCTACCCCCTATCCTTTCATGCTTGTCACCTATCTTGGCTTTCCCTTATCAAACGGTCTAAGGATAATCATCATCCCATCTAGTCCTCACCAATTCATTCCAAATGCAATGAGTCTTATCCATACAAATACATTATCCAAAATTTTACTTGACTACATTCCTGGCCCGGCTGTAGACCTCCATACTTTCGTCACATTATCGTCATCGTCCTCACGTTGTTTCAAGATGCGTCCTTCCCACGCCAAACAATGTTGTCATCACCTGTCAATTGGTATTCAGCTTGACTAGGGGCACAATCATGTCTGTCCTTGGATTCTCAGGTGTAGGCATCAGTCATATGCATTTGTCACAATCCTCTTAAATGTCAAAATCCAAAAAAATCATAAAATGACAAAAAGACAAAAACATCATAAAATGTCCTGAAAAAATACCAAAAATATCATAAAATGTCCCTAAGAAAGACCAAAAAAAATATCATAAAACGTCCTGAAGAAACACACAAAAACATCCAAATCAATGTCAAAATCCTAAAAATGGAGTCAAAATCAGTCATGTTAGTCAGTCCATGTCATTGCTGAACTACATTGTCTCTGCACATTTGCTACGTAGGCAAGGCCATCAATCGATGAGTCCCCAAGACATTAGGTCAGTCCTTTTAGGTTGGTCCAAATAAAATCATGACATTTGTCACAATTGTCACATCAGTCAAATAAGTCAGACATAGTCAAACTCAAACACAAGATGGTCATTCAAAATGTCAATGTCAAAATTGGTCAAAATTAGATAGCACAATCCAATCAATCATACAATCAACATCATTCAACTTGCCAAAACATATTAATCAAAACAATGTCAATCTCGTCACTCTTTGGCCCTCTTCAAGATGTGTCCTTCTTGGAGTTAAACCTTGTCAAAATGCCTTTTTCCTTTTCAGGATGTGTCCTTCCTGACAATAGGCCCCGTCAAAATGTCAACACCGTCAAATTGGCAAAACCATTAAACTGTCCAAACTGTCAAATCGACAGGAAATCAATCTTTGGCGAACAAACATTGGCAAACAAAATAAAATGACTGTTAATCTTTCTGGTCTATCTTTTCTTATCTTTTGACTATCTTGGCTATTTTGTCTTATATTTTTATTGTTTTGTCTTTTTGGTCATGTTACTAGCTACCTCGAGGATGTCCCATGGAGGATTTAGAGGTGCGATGATGTCTCCTGACCTATTTTATTTTCTTTGACTGTTGTATGTGGATTGTCTTGACAAAAAGACTAGGGCAACATGACCCTTAGTATGAGTTAGGACATTCCTTGTCTGTGACTGTCTGTTTTTCAAGTAGATGACCTTGCACACCTTGGTCTATGTCATATCATGGTGTTTGTTGTCCATTTGTGTCATTTTTACCACCCAATGATGATTAAAGAGAAACAACTAGACTAGCACTATAGCAAGATTTTGAAGGATTTGTTGTTTTCTTCCACACTAACATGCATCTTCTTTAGTCTTGTCATCTTCTCTCGCTCATCTCATATAGGCATTGCACCCATATCATCATCCATATCTTTTGCACTAACATTTCTTTGTCTCTTCATATTCTAGTCTTCATCTTATCACATACCACCCTGTTCTTGAACCTCGTCCTCATTCCTCTCTGGTGTGTACCTTAACCCTCCCCATCATTCTTCCCTCATCCTTTTGCATTGGGCATGGCTTTGATTCTATTTTTCTTGTCACAAATGCCACAAACCTTGCATTATACAAAGAAAATGGCACACCCCAAAACACTTAGGGCCTCATGAACACTATTTTACCACTTTTCATTCTAGCATAATTATGACACTTTAATTATGTTCCTAACCCATCTTCAACTATTAATTAAATAATTCACAATTATTTAATTAATTCAGGGTCTTCTATTCTTCCTGATTATTAAATAAATAAATCATATTTATTTAATGTGTTACTAATTATCTAAAGTCAACCCATAATTAAATAAAGTTCTCATTTTATTTAATTAATCTTTGTCATTAATGTCCTCCCGATTATCAAATAAATATATTTTAATATATTTATTCAATATGTCACTAATTCCTAAATCCTCTCTTTTAATTAAATAGATTTGATAATTTATTTAATTAATTAACCACTTCTTCTAAATTAAATAATTATTTTTAATTATTTAATTGTTGTATGTGACACTTCTTTATTTTTAAATAAAACAATTTATTTAAAATTGTCTCACATAGTTAACTGATTCTTCTTTTAGTAATTAATTTCAAAAATCAATTCCTCCTTATCTCACAAAATCCAAAATTTGAATTAATCTAATTCAAAATGGAAATATTCTTCTACAAATCAAGTAATTTCTAAAATCCCATCTTCTTGTCTTTTGATTTTTGCTAATTCCATCTCAACTATCACATTTATCTTTGATTTAATTTATTTAATTAAATTTTATTCACACATTTGGGCATTTTTCCCTAACCCTAATTGAGAGTTGCCATTTTGAATCTTAACCATTGATTCTAGGGCATTTTCTCAATCTCTCATCTCATCCGTCTGTGCAAAATTGCATTTTCTATAAAATGACAATTTTGCTCTCATTTCAGGGACCTTGATCTTGAATTTCTTAAAATCATTTTAGATTCCTTGTTTATTGTCATTTCTTGCATTCTAGCCATTAGTATTTGAATATTTGCACTTAGATTTCATTTTCTATTTGCATAAATCTTTTAAAATAAATCCTTCAAAGTCTTGTTTAGGTCTAGGCATATAGAGTTTGCTCCTCAAAATCTGAGGGCATCCATTATTATAGCAAGCTAGGAGGTATAATAGAAGTTAGTCATGGAGGAGAGAAATGGGTGAGACTATTCTAGTTTCATTCCATTTCTTTCACATTTCTCCTTCGCATTCTATTGTGTTGTTTGGATAATATTGCATGCATGTGATACTAACTTATTCTGTTTTGCAGAAATCCTTCATTACAGGATGTAGGAGGTTGTCTGGCCACTGATGTCTCATGAGTAATGACCTAGTTTTCTCAAGGAGCTAGATGATTTGGATGAGATTCAACATGAGCACCTTGGGGAAATCAGGCTCTGGTTTTATGGATACATGCTTGTGGTGAGGACACACTTAGCGATGATGATGACATTGTGCGAGTGATGGCATAGTGAGACCTCATTCTTTCACCTCTCCACTGGCAAGGTGATAGTTACTTTAGAGGACATGTAGAGGATTTTGTGGCTTTTGATTCATAGAGATTGAGTGATCTATGATACTAACTTGGGATACGATGAATGTCATGAGGTTCTTTCCAAGGATAATGGCTTCCTGGTGAACTCACTAATCTTGAGATGTATTGATGGAATTCACCAATATTTAGATTGATAGTCGGCACATTAATTTCTAGCATTGCTGCCCTAGATAGGCAAGGAAAAAAATTCAGTCCAAGTTGGGGACTGGCATGGTATCAAATGATCTACAGGCAGACACTTTTTGCATGGGGCCTAATAATGCTATCCTCACTCTATCACAACATGCATCAATTTGTCTATTGTCAGGGCAGAGGTATCAGAGCTGACATCACTTTGCTACACATCTGGGCCTAGGAGCATATAGTTGTGCTCCATCCATTAGTTCAAATGGTAGGCATGGACCTAGATGAGCTTTTTATGTTCCAATACATGGTCCATACTACTTTGTAGCACACATGGCAATTAGGGATCCCTTATTGGTGGTGCATCATCGATGATATGATAGTATTTAGATGGAAGCTATAGTCATAGATGTCTGCTTGGTATGATGACCAACAACATCTTTTCTATGCTTGATAGACTAGATATATGCCAGATAGAGTGGCTCGACAGTTTGGGGAGGTGTAGGATGCACTAGTTGATCAATATACTACTATTTTTGTGAGGATTTCCTAGGAGACTACATGGGGGAAATAGATTGAGCCACAGGTGGTCATTGATGAGTTTTGATAGCTTGTGGCTAGGCCTTGGGTTTACAACCAAGGACAAGCAGACACCTAGATGACAAAAACCTATGATGCATGGTTCATGCCTCCACTTAGATTGACAGATCTGATATGTGCACCTTCCCAAGGGAAGCCCAAAGGTTAAGGGGCGGGTTGAGAAAAAGGATAGGGTGAGTAGGATCAAGGTCAACAAGATCAACCTATCAGACAAGGGTGGGGCCAGGGAGGTCATGATGGTCAATAGGATTAGGTAGTAGGCCAGGTCCTAGGGGCACCACCACCACCTCCACCACTTTAGTAGTAGAAACAACAAGGATAGGATCCTAGAGATGGGAAGATTCTAGCTCTTATAATAGAGAGATACTAGTTACGACAATAGTTGTAGGCCATGATAGCTATGAGAGATTGTGAGGTACAATTGTGATAGTAGTTGGACCTACAGTTGGCTTGGGAGACTGGGAGAACAACTAGAGGTTGTGACTATGCAGCACAAGGATAGGTAGTGGCTACTCGTATGTATAGAGAGGTCGTCTTAGAGGTGAAATACTTTTAGACATTGTATCATAGGGATGTCTCATAGGAGATTCATCAGCCAAATTACTCCCAGAGGAGTGGGGCTACACTGAGGACTTCAAATTATTAGCCCTCAATTAGACATCTAGGTGAGTCGAGCCATAGATATTCGTCAACTGGTCATCAGGACCAGTCAAAAGACGATGATTGAGGCAACATGAGATAGATCCTACCCTAATTTTGTAGACATATTTTGATACACAACTTAATTTTATACATGTTTATACTTTCATTGGCTCCTTTTTGATAGCCTCTTGTATATGTACTTTTGATGATAGTTACACACATTGATTCTAATATTAGATGGATGGATTTTATTATGATGTGATGCATTTATGATATGTGATGTGATGTTTTATTTATTTCATGCATTATGATTATGTATGGATGCAATGGATGCAAATGTTTATATTATGGATGTACTAATTTATTTATGATATATGATATGAGATGATCTATGATGTGATTCTTATGATATGAGATGCATGATATGGATGCAATGCAATGGATTTTTCCTTCTCTTTTTTAGTATCTTTCTATAACATGCTATGAGATGGATATAATTTCTCTTTTTCATGTTTCCCATATGATGATGTCATTCTTTTATGATATGTAGATGATATGATATTCTTATTCAGGATGTATGTATGCTAATGGTGTGTGGATGCTAGGTGGATGCACTATGATTTTTGTTGACTCTCATGATACCAAGTTAGTGTGGAAAGAAGATAGAAGAATAAGATGAATGAATTGACCATGAATTTTTAGATTGATTAAGAAGTCCAACAAGTCCACAATTCATTGAATCTTTATTAGATTATGATGATGAGATGGATTATTTTTCTCATTTATGGGATTGGGACTCTCTGTCATTCCTTATTTTTGATATAACACATAGACACGATGCATCATGGTATTGATAACCAGGACGGTGTTGTATCTAATGTGATGGAATTTGACTCTACAAATAAATAAGATAGTTCTTTCTCCCACCTTGACATACAAAAACTTAATTGGAATGTAGTTTAGAAGTTTAGAATATTTCAGACCAAAGCATACACAATAGTCAACAATCTACCCCAAACGACCTCCCTACACACAACTAAGCAAGTATGCGCCAGGATTATTTTACAAGAATACCCCACAAGCACAACAAATGAAAGATAATGATCAATACCCTATTCCTTTCTCTCTAAATTGCTGAGACATTATTGAGAGGTCCTCAAAATGGGTCAATAAGATAAATAATACGAAAAGATCAACAACAAATAGTCAATGTTATCTATATCTCTTACCAAGATAACATAGCTAAGGTGATTTTTGATGTTGATGCCCATTGTAGCAAGGATGCATCCTAGGACATGTTTATCGTATTTTTTTGACTAAGAATAAGTGTGTGATAGGTCATTGATACTATGACCACTGAAAAAGTACACCTTTTTCCTTGCTTGATTTGGGAATAATTAATGATAAATTGGACTTAATGTCACCTTGGTCTAGTGTTGTGAGGTGTTTTACACATCCACATTAGATCTTGGGCCCTTTCCAAGATAAATAAACTTGACCTTGCCCTAACTTAATGTTGTAAAATGTATTTATTACATCTTCACATTGAATTTAGGAGGCTTGTAAACTAAGGTGGACCTAATCTAGTGTTGTAAAGTGTATTTATTTACACTTTCACATTGGATTTTGGGCCCTATTGCATTTATGACCTTTATATAATCATTAATAGGCCCCTATGACCCCATATTGTGCATCCCAAGGCATATTTCGATCAAAAACCTAACAAATTCAACATATAGACTTAATTTGTGCACTCCCTAATGTAGTGCCCCTCCCCGATTCACCATTTCATGATTCAGATTATTTGATTTTATGTGCCTCTATTAATATGAATTTAACTTTTATTAAAAACAAAAAAACAACTGGTAAATAAGAGTAATTCAAAAGTTCAGGATGTAAATTTAATCTTGTTCACTATATTTGAAATTGCTCTCCCAAAGGACGAATATCCGATATGATGAAAGTGTAAAGGTCAATCCATCTGTGGGATAGAAATTTGTTGTTACATGCCTTCCTTTTTGGGCTTGAAATTTTGCGTAAGCTTTTGGTTTAAGTCGGTCTTGGATTTTGGCAGTTTAAGTAAGAGTTTTGCATGAAAAGTGTAACGGATATGCATGAGAATGGGATTTTTCTTAACTCCTCAAGAAACAGGCGCGGGGAGTGAGAGTTTCCCTCCTTAATTTTTGGTTGTGGTTTCCTTGCATGGCGGGCTCAACTTGTTGTAATAGACTTTTTCTTCTTGCATGTAGGTAACCATATGGGGGTTTCTGGTATTGATTCGTAAAAAGAAAAATAGATATATCTTTTTGACTTCTGCGAGTAGGGACGTCATGGAAGCCCGGTTAGATCTTCCGTAGAATTGTAAGGATATTCGACATATACACAATAGCTAGGAAAAAAACAAAAAAAAAAAACAGAGGAGGAATCAGAGGAGAGTTCGTTGGTTTTTCTTTGGGTTGCAAAAGAAAGATTGTACTCTGCAAATAATTCAGGAAGGAATAAGGGCGGCGAAGAAGCAGAACATGCTCATGCATGAAATGCAGATACCAACATTTCAGTTGTGCGAGGCATCCTGTGAAAAAAAGGTAAATACATCCAGACTATGTCACAAGTGGGGAGCCAATGTCGAATGGAGATATCACATTATATTGGAGGAATACGGCATGGGAGGAGCCAAAAATGAAACAGAGACATCTTAAAAGAAAGAAGAAACATCTGGTTGAATAGTCTCACCGTGGGAAGAGGAGTTTAATAAATGAAATCCAAATCTCATCTAAACTTATGTTGAGTAGTTGATTGAAGAGAGGGAATAATCGCCCTCAACGACTATCGCGACATTGATAAAACTTAAAAGTACCCTTGACCATGGTGCCAATGTTGAAGCTCTTAATGGAGGATGAAATCGCTGGACACATCAAATTTGTCATTGCCTGTATACTGAGTACAGGTATGTCTTATTATACTTCTATTCTTCTGTATAACCCTTTTGAAAAAAAAATAGATCAGTAGTAGGAAATTCCATCTAGGTGCATGTTGACCTGTGTTGAAGAACTTAACGTTATTTATTTATTTGACTATTTCTTAGTGATTGCGGTAGGAAGGATTATTTAATCTGTCTTTTACTTGATCTGATGTTTGTCCCTGCATTACTTCCAATGTGCTCAAGTCGCCTGGGTGTGAGGGATTACCTTCTATTGAAATTTAGTCATTATCTCCCTCCAAATAGTACCCTCTTCCTTGTCGTTAAGCCTTAGATAGTGATCTTATGATATGTCAACCCATTGGTAGACTGTTGGATATTTTGAGAAACTTTCGGCCCATACCATGTGATTAAGGCACTCCTTGATATGAACATTGTCAATCGGAGCTAGGAATGGTCAAGAGACTTTACTAAGAAATATAAGGAAAGTATTTGGGATCGCAAGCCCTTGCCTATGTTTACTATGCTGAAATATGTTGTTGTTCATACTCTTTAAAGGTAGGGGCTATTGGAAACAATCTCTCTGAATTCTTTACATTCCCTTATTTGAATGTTGTTATGTGCTAGCATGGCTCGGTGTCGAATTCATTTCTTAGGTTGCAACGTGGTCTTCAGTTATAATGCCCCCGTATCAAGTAATGAGAATTAATAATGGGAAACTTCTTTTCCTTATATCGATGTAAGATAAGATAGAATCAATATTTAATTTCAAAACTACGTAGTTTGGCCTCTTGATCTTGTGAAGATAGAAATTTTCACTAATAATTCTCTATCATCTATGCTCTGGAGAATGCGTATAATTAGTCCCCAGGCTCTCAAATTGTGTTAGCGGAAAGAATATTGGAAAAGTTTCAGAAATGTTTCTTTTTTGTATTTCTGTCGATCTTTATATTAAATGGTCATGGTTCGATAGCCATCTTCTTTATTGGCTTTCCTACCCTGCTGTAGATTGTGAACTCCTTATAAGCTATGTTCTTTTTAGATGCTATTCTTCTGATTTCCCTCTATGTAATGATATGCGTTGTGTGGTTTCGTGTCTGTTTATTTTTGTCTATTAGTAGGGTGGCGTTCAATACTGTGTGCTGCAACTCCCATTTTGTTGTCTAACATGTATTTGACATTGTGAAATGCGGGGGGGGCCATTATCCATTTAGTATCACCTGTGTAAACTTTTGTCTTCATTTGAAATAATAAGGTGCGGGCCCATCTTTTAGGTTGTTTCATTTAGCATCACTATTAGCTTCCACAAGAATACTGCACCTGTTTAAAAATAATGGATATGGTTCACATCTCTCAAAACAATTTCTCTTGCTATAATCTGGGAGATGAATTTAGATGTACGTGGCAACAAAACATACTTGAGGGTCTTAACAAATCTTCGAGTATCGATCACGAGCATGATCATGAGATTGACTATGTTGGTTTACGCCATTCACGGTCTGAGGTGATTAGGAACGAAATCTGAATTGAGTTTTCTTGTGATTCAAACCCACTGGCATGAGCTAGATAAGTTTTCCATCAAATTGTCCGGTTAACTTTTCCAACTTCTTTGATATAAACCTGCCTTAAAAGGAGCCCTGTTGAGATTCACAGTTTACTAGCAATTCCATGTATTTTATTTGGCAATCGATGCTTGCATTATGGATTGTAATTATACTTTGATGAGCATCCAACTTGATTTGCGTTACTTCCCTTGTCACCACCTCAGCTTATTGAATGGTAGGGATAGGTCTATTCCTATAGAATGTAAAGAGTATGATTCTGTTTTAAATTAAGATATCTAAGAATATTAACATATAATATATTGAATTGGTGATGGAAATGTATGTAGAACATAAGTAGCATTAGATATAATATGAATGAGAAAAGAAGAATTGATGAGACTCACAAGGTATCGGATCATACAAAAATCACTATGAGAATATTTAGGAAGCTTGGAATGAATTTCAATGTAAATGTACCTAGTATCCTTTTGATATTAATAGCATTATATAGGAAGGTGAGATAAGATGCTTTGTAGATTCATTATGCAATTCTTAGCTTCTTTTTGGATTTATTGTGTGAAGTATTGTGTTGAATTGTGGTGAGAATATCTGTGAACTCTATTCAATGTCACCATTCATAGTGATATGATAAAGTTTTCTGAGTCTTGGGAAAATCATGTTGTAAAGGTGATTATGTAATAATCCCATATTCTTGCTAATGTGGCCATTGTAGGGATGTCCTTATGTTTACTTGAAAATGTGAGTTTGCTTGAAAAAAAATGAATTTTATGTTTGTTGTGATTGCATGTTGAGGTGTAACCATGATGTATTGTTGGTTGACTTTGTTGACGGCTATTATGGTGGATTTTGGGATTGGGATGGTTACGAGTTATTGATTTTGGCAGAAAGCTTATTTGAGCCATTTGGTTCTTGGGAATATTTTGATGATGTTAGTCGATTAAGTTGGATTTCTTTATGTGTTTTTGAGATCAAGTTATTGGTGCCACTTTGGTGGAAAACATTATGTTGATGGCTTATCAGCTTTCCAGAGGTTGAGGAAATTGTTTCTTTATGATTGAATATACATGTTGGTTTTTAGTGATCTGTTGGTCTTTACTTGGTGATGACTATGCTTTTGGAAGCTGTCTTATTATAAATGATTTTGTGCGGGATGGTGTATGCCTTCCTTTACATGATTATTCATGTGAGTTTATATGTTATGCATGTTGGCTTTTCCAGTTAGTGTCTTTTGAGTTTTGTTGTTCTTAAGGGGAGTGGCTTTCAATGGGGGCCGAGACCCGGAAGTGGTCTCAGGGTAACTCATTGGAAGTTTGTTAATCAAGTGAAAACGATAATACTTATTTAGGGGTTTTGGATAGAATCACACATTAACAAGATATAAGTGAATGCCTCACTCATTACTCAAGTGCTTGTATGGGCTTGAGATGAGTTGAGAAGGCCTGGAATGGAAAAATCATTGTCTTGTCCTTATGAAAGATAATTGATGCCGCATTGGATTGCATGTGGGGCCGGGTTTCGTAAGAGGTCACCAGGGTAACCCAAGTTGGGGGCCGGGACCTAGGAAGAATCGCCAGGGTAACCCATGCAACATTGTGATGACACTCTTCCTTTAACAACTATGTATGCTTGTTTTCCTCTATGTTATTTTTGGGCCTCTGGAAGCACGTGTTGGCATTTGTATGTTGATGCTTTATTGGTTAATCCCTATGTTGGGTACATCTTGTGTTGGTCATATCTTGTGCTGAGATTGTCTTATGTGTTTGTGGATCTTGTTATGAAGTCTTGAACCCTTGTTCTGTATGATGGTTATTGTTGGGGATCCTTCTTGTCATCTCTTAGCATGGGGGGTGGGCCTTCGGGTCCACGTGGTTGGGTGGAACGTGCTATGCACCCCATTGGGTCCCCAGTTGTCGTTCGGAAAGTGCGAAATTGTACCTTGCAGAGTCTCCTGAAGTTGTACCAGAGTTGGATCCAGTATTGCAGCTTTGTACTCTTTCTTTTCAAAAGTAACATTCCATTATATTGTATCTTCCCATTCATGTTGGGAAATGAAATTGTAATATTGTAACCCTTGATTAATATGTTAACCATGTTCATGTTATTTTATTATTACTGGTGTATAATAACCTTTCATGTGATGTAAAAATGTTGTTGTGAAAAGTAATGCAGTCTTGTAATCCCGAAGGATTTGTTATATGTGGTTCTCGTTTAGTTTCATGTTATGCGAAATATGATTATTATGATGTATGTTAGTACTTTAAAAAAAATTGGTGCCATAAATACTAAATGTACATGTATCCTTTGGGTTTGCTTGGCGGGGCATTACAGTTGGTATCAGAGCATAGGTTTATACACTGGGGCACTATGAGCCCATTGTGTTGATCTAGTTGCTCATACTTGTAAGGGTGTGTCATGTCTGTTTGTGTAGTCTGAACTAGGTTGCCTTAGTCTGTCTCTGGGGGATGTAGGTTCTATGGTGCAGAAATCTGGTGGAAAGGATAGGACCCTCGGTGTAGTGCGCAATGCACCGATATCCTTCCCACTGGAAATGCATTTTGGAACTTGTGTTACCCTTGAGTCATTTTGTGGTGTCTCTGGTGTGAAGTGAATTTGAGTGTGTATGCGGTGTATGTGTGTTAAAATATGAAATTATGTGTGTGTTGAAGTGATAATTATGTTTTTGTCTCTGAAAAGACCATAAATTATGATCTTGTGACACATATATTGTGAGATTTTGCATTGAGTAATGAATAGAAAGTAGTACATGATGTTTAAATGATGAAGTTTAACCAGAAATGTGTATCTTGGCAATGAATTAGCATGAATAACTGGTGCTAATGTGTTATGTTTCCATCTTAGTTTACGATTTTCAGGTAGTCGGCTTCGAATCTTGAAGATGAAGGTAATTAATTGGTTATGTTTAATATGTGGATTTAGTACTATGGTTGCATCTGATTAGTAATTTTTATTGATGATTGTTTATGATATATCATTAATTGTAGAATGTTAGAAGGATGATTTCGTATCACTCATTCATGAGAGGCATACGACACGACAATTCCCTCTACACTAGGTTGATTTGATATATATATCTTGTACACAATGTTTACTTTTATGTAGGATTGCAGGTAATAAGCCTCGATTCCACCTGCTCTGGCAGGACTGGGCGAGCCTCATGAAACCCAATGGGAATAATGTGGAAAAAGAGAGTTGAAAAGAAGGTTTCCCAACTTTGCCAT
>VDFB02368251.1:0-49333 GCA_007258455.2 Sequoia sempervirens | reverse complement strand
CACCTTGTTATAGCAATAAATGTTAAGTTATTGAAGTATCATGCCATACCAAAGACAAAACAACTATGGACACTTAGTAATGTTGATCATGAAGCAATATTGGATACTCTTAAGCAAAGAGATGACCCTTCAGGCACACTTGAATAGCATTTTCAAGAATGGAAGGTAGAATGCTTATGTTCATTATGATTAAGTTCATTAGTGTTATTTATTTAATATTGATATTTTATATACTATTGCAATGCAAGTTTCTTTAATAGTGATATTTTGTATGCACTTTTGCGATATTTTTGGCAAGATTGATCATGGACCTACTGCAACAATAGCCAGGTTTGATCCTTTCGAAGAGGTATGTGTCTTTTATAGTTTGCATCACTAGCTCATCATCATTCAGGTTGTTTATATTAATATAGATACGTTAGTCTAAGCATATTTTCTATTGTAACAATATAGATTTCTCATTTTTCATATATTGTGATATTCCTGGCACGATTGATCATGGACCTGCTACAACAATAGCCAGCTCTGATCCTTTTGAAGAGGTGTGTGTCTTTTATAGTTTGCATCAGCAACTCATCATCATTCAAGTTGTTTAGATTAATATATATATATTTTAGTCTAACATCTTTTCTATTGTGACAATATAGATTTCTCATTTTCCCACTTTTACGATATTCCTAGCATGATTGATCATGGACTTGCTGCAACAATAGCCACCTTTGATCCTTTCAGAAAGGTATGCAATAGATTACAACAATATGGATTGGTTATTCTAAGTGTCTTTTATAGTTTGCATTACCATCTCATCATATTTTGTGTCATTTAGAATAATATAGATTGGTTATTCTAAGCTACCTTGATGGTTTGTAAAGGTGCTTGTCAGTCCAGAACATGAACATACTACTGTTGTTGAAGAATGTGCCTTGAATGCCTCTAATAGGAAAATTTTGTAAAATTTGAATTCTCAAATTGGAAACAATGTAAAATGGTCATAATTGTGTATGCCATAATCTATACCCAATGATGTTTTTTGAAATATGGGTCAAATGTCTGGCATTGTATAAAGGGTATGTTTAAAATGTAAAGGGGCCTGTATTTTGGAAACTCATAGGTTTTGTAAAGGGTCTATTTTTGTACTTAATCGAGCTACAACCAAAGGTTTTCTTCCTTGTTCTTTCCTTTCGGTATGCTCGTTTGAACTAGGTTTTGTAATATTTCCCATTTATATATAATAAATTATAGTGGCTTGCAACTTTTTCTCCTCAAACCCAATTCTTTAATTCACAAGGGTGACCTCATAGTCACAAACATATTCCCTTTCATTTTAAAATTCAAAATTCAAACTTTTTGCTAAGTGGTGTCATTCACCCACTTTGAGTTGACTAAACACATGTTTGGCATAATTTGATGATATACGCTAGCATTAATAACATATAATATATTCATTAAATTATATTCACTTGCAATTTTAAGTGTAAATCTCTTGTATTGTTAGAATGAGTACTTGAATGATCATGAGTTGTTGAGGGAAATATTGTTTTCATTAGTATTCTTTGGAATGCTTTGGATATTGTTGTAATGGCATTGAATAAAGAAGGTCATCAATGGGAGTCACACAATCGTTGCCATCAATGAAATTGACCATCTCTCACATGTAATGCTTGGGAGTTACATTGGGAGAAGTGGATCATATTTCCATAATGTTATGGGTTCCTACTTAGTTGATATGTTCATGGTGGAGGGCTATCTTGAGTGCTATCATAATTACACGTTGGGGTGGTTCGTGGTTTTAAACTATCAAGAATGGTTTTGGTGGCAATTAGTTTGGGGAAACCACTTACATGGTTTTATCTTCCCATTTCTTTGTATAAAAACTTTATGTAGAAACGTTATTACATGTCTTGACATTATTTCAAGAGTGGAAGGTGTTAAAGGTCCAAAAATGGTGGTTTTTTTCACTTGAAAATAGAGTTTTTACCCTAGGGTTTGCAAAAATCTCTGAGATACTAGAATTTTCTTTGTTTTCTAAGCATATTGGGGCCTAAATAAAGGTTTCTAAGGTGGTGGAAAATTTTGAAAGGTTGTGGAAGTGCTACATCCAATAAACCCTCAAGAATTACACTAAAAATAAGGGTTTTTTTATTTGATGGTTACAGGTCCGTACAAATGGAATCCAATTGCAAAATATTTGTTTTCTTGGAAATTTATTTCCTGCCTCAAGGTTTTAGGGGTCTGTGTGGTGTTTGAAGGTATGTTGCTTTGCATTTTTGGGCTAATTGAGTAGCTTGTTGAAGGGTGAATGTATAGGAAGTCAACGCTGGTCCAAAGGAGTCTATGTTGTTTCCCATATATGTTGTGTAACTTGGATATGGGTGTTTGAATCAGTCATGTGTTCATCTAGTGTTTTGGAAAATTTTTGGAGTAATTGGACAAAAATTAGTTTCTCACTATTACAAGGGTTTAAGGGGGTTAAAGAGGGAAATGTGTATTTAGTTGCTTGTCAAATTTTAAGGGAGTTTTGGACTATCCAAAGAGGTCAAAATAATCTTGTTAGATGCCTCAAATAGGTAGGTTGCAAAGAGTTTGTGATTGTTCCCTTGTGTCTGCATCAATTTTTCATCTAATTTGACTCGGTCCAATGTAGCTCGGAGTGATTCGGCATATTTGGGTGCAAGAGAGGACCATCCCTAGTGTAAACGTACCCATATAGATGTGTTGGAATAGTCCGTTTGGTCGTACGAGTTGTGGAATGAAAGTTGCACCACTTTGCAACTTTACACTGCTTCCTGACAACTTTTCCCTCCACTAAAAGTCATCCCACAAAAAATTCCTTCAAGATAGCAAAACCCAGAGAGGTTTTTGTAGATGGTCCCAACACGCATCCCATAGCCTAGATGGAGAGTCTTTACATCGTCTTCCTCGAGAAATAGACCTTCAAAGATTGCTCTTTTAGCACTTTGGACTCTTAAGGGAAATCGCTAGTCCAATGTAGCTCATAGTGATTCGGCGTATTTGGGTGCAAGAGAGGACCATCTCTAGCATAAACGCACCCATCTAATGTTTTGGAACAAATTGTTTGGTCATACGAAGTTGCGGAATGAAAGTTGCACCACTTTGCAACTTTACACTGCTTGCATCTGGCAACTTTTCCCTCCACTAAAAAGTCATCACCACAGGAAAATGCCTCCGAGATAGCAAAAACCAAGAGAGGTTTTTGTAGATGGTCCCAACACGATCCCATAGCCTCGATGGATAGTTTGTAAGCATCACGGTCTTTGAGAAATAGACCTTCAAAGATTGCTGCCTTTTAGCACTTTGGACTCTTAAGGGAAATCACTGGTCCAATGAAGCTTGAAGTGATTCAGCGTATTTGGGTGCAAGAGAGGACATATTTGGGTGCAAGAGAGGACCATACCTAGTGTAAAAATACCCATCCAGACATGTTGGAATGGTCCGTTTGGTCGTATGAGTTCCAGAATGAAAGTTGCACCACTTTGCAACTTTACACTACTTGCATCTGGCAACTTTTCCCTCCACTAAAAAGTCATCACCACAAAAAAATGCCTTCAAGATAGAAAAAACTAAGAGAGGTTTTTGTAGATGGTCGCAACACGATCCCATAGTCTCAGACGAAGAGTCTGTAAGCATCATGGTCTCCAAGAAATAGACCTTCAAAGATTGCTTCCTTTTAGCACTTTGGACTCTTAAGGGAAATCGTCAGTCCAATGTAGCTCGAAGTGATTCGGCATATTTGGGTACAAGAGAGGACCAACCCTAGCATAAACATACCCATCCAAACATGTTGGAATGGTTCATTTGGTCGTACGAGTTGCGGAATGAAAGTTGCACCACTTTGCAACTTTACACTGCTTGCATCTGGCAACTTTTCCCTCAACTGAAAAGTCATCACCATAGGAAAATGCCTCTGAGATAGAAAAAACCGAGAGAGGTTTTTCTATATGGTCCCAAGACAATCCCAGAGGCTCAGACAGAGAGTCTGTAAGCATCACAATTTTTGAGAAATATACCTTCAAAGATTTTTGCCTTTTAGCACTTTGGACTCTTAAGGGAAATCGTCGGTCCAATGTAGCTCGGAGTGATTTGACATATTTGGGTGCAAGAGAGGACCATCCCTAGTGTAAGCGTACCCATTCAGACATGTTGGAATGGTCTATTTGGTCGTACAACTTGCAGAATGAAATTTGCACCACTTTGCAACTTTTCCCTCCACTGAAAAGTCATCACCATAGGAAAACACCTTTGAGATAGCAAAAACTAAGAGAGTTTTTAGTAGATGGTCCCAACATGATCCCATAGCCTTAGATGAAGATTTTGTAAGCATCACGGTCTCCGAGAAATAGACCTTCAAAGATTGCTGCCTTTTAGCACATTGGACTCTTAAGGGAAACTAGTGGGAAACATAGTTAACTTCTTCACAAACTTGGTTTGAAGTAATTTCATTCTTTTTTGTGCATTTAAAATGGAGTTTTAAGCCTTCCAACCTAAAAGTGACCTCTAAATAACTTCAAAAACCTTAACTACCTCATTCTTATTCATTTGTTTTGCAAACAAGCATTTTCATTCCAAGAGACTGAGCTTTGATTTTTTCTTGTTGGATTGAATGCGGACCGTGACACAACTTTATTTTTTCTAAAATTGTTCAACATCATTGAAATAAGAATTTATCACACATCTATAGAGAAACAAAGGAGTACCACAAAATAAAACACATTACACTTCGGTTCTCACTGACTTGATGTACTCTTCAACATCTCTCTTCCTATGCCACTGTTACACTGCATAGGTAAACCAGGCTTTGTATTGTCCAGACCTATATTAAGCTACCACTCTCAAGACCAATGTAACAATGATACAAAATAATGCTTTGAGTTTGAAAGATGGGTCACTTTCCTACTTTGGGTGGGATTTCAGACTCTCTAATACTATCATGCATTTCTTTCATTCCTTGTGCCTCCACCTCCCACTTCCTTCTCTTGTGGGCCTTTGAAATTTTTCCTTTCCATTCGCATAACACCCTAATACCTTGACCACCACTTCTCAAACCATACATTCCTCTTTGGATCTTTGGGCCTTTTGATGATGTCTTACATTTGTAAAACAGCCAATGGGGTATCCTAATCCTCAAACCCCTAGATCCCCATTGTCTTGTGTCCTAACACCCAAGAATCCCATCGCCTGAACCCTTGATGTTGGACCTTGGGATAATTATTTGCTTGAACTTAAAGCAATCATTTCCCTAGATCTCCACACTTAATCATGCACTTTCACAAAACCTCACCATTTGAATGGACTCCACCCATGACCACGACTAACCAAGAACGCAATTAATGAGCCCAAATTTGAATGTGAGAAAATGGCAAGAAACTTTGGACCCATGTTAGGCCTTCAACCTCTATATAAGGAATACAAATTCATTAGTTTGGATAATCTTTGGACATCATCTCAACAAATCCAAAATTACAAAGTCAGACACTTGTGTTCACTTGTTGAATCTAAGGACAAAAACCCTTAGGTTATGGAGATTTTTCGACGAAACCCCATTGGTTTCCTAGAGTTTGGAGGATGAAACTTGTTTGGATTTGTGAGGGAAATTTCACACAAAGGTTGCATCTGTACGCCAACCATAGTGGATTTCAACATTTAGGCATTTCAGCATCCCAATATTTTTCTAAAAAAAAAATTGATCATTGTAATCTTGGTTATGAGCAAACAATTTTACCTAAACAATATTATTCTCTCTACTATTACACCTTATTTAAGTACACTTATCCTTTACTCACAGGGAAAGAAATAGTGTTTGTGGTGTATAATTTTGATGGTTGTCATGACCTCTTGCTTGGGAAGGCTGTAACTCCCCCATTCATTCAGACAACCAGATGTATGTTTGTTGAAAATATCAAATAAAACCTCCAGCCAGGGTCTGCTAGTGTAGGGAGAAGCAATGCATGAAATTTTCTTTTTGATTTGGGCTAAATGTGATTAGGACAGGCCCTGACAGGGTTGTATCAAAGCCCAAGAGAGAGATATGTTGAGGAAGAAAATAGAGAAATTATAGTGAAAATGTGCATTAGCATGTCTCATTTTATTTATAGAAGAAAGTACAATGCACAACAATCAAGCAAAAGCTAAAATCCATCTATGAAATAAATTACTCACTATCAAAACTAACCTTCAAATTAAAGAAGAATTTAAGAAGCTATATTTTCATATAAATTCTTCAAAAGTATTTAAATTATTGTACAAGGAACATAAAATATTAGAGATGCACTTTCCAAGCAATGTTGTTTTCCTATCGGTTTATGTAAAACATAATTATTGTGGGGATTCTACTTAAGATTCAATTAATCAAGGAAATCAGAAATATTTTGGAGTTTTGTTCTACCAATGCAATTATTTTCTATACTAGCCATTATGGAGAAGCGGTTTATACAAATTTTCTTTGTGAAAAATACATTGTGATTAAATTATTTGTTTAAAAGTTATGTCTTGCTTTTTATTTTCTAAAAGAATCCATATTTAGATGGTGTTGCAGTCAGATAAACATCTATTTTTCACAGAGCTCACAAATTTTAATAGTATTCTTTTCCTAAATTTCTAGGTCAAAGTGCATGATGATGTCATTTCATGCCTGCAAATAATTGAATCTTCTAGTCAACAAATGGTCACAACATCTTGGGATGGAATGATTAAAATATGGAACATTGATGAAGGCAGAGGTAGTTGGGAAACAACTTTTGGCTCATCTAAGAAGACACAAAGTGCCAGTAAGTATATGAAGAATGGTCATATGATATATTATTTGTATTCATATGGGAGTCTAGCCATATTAATTTTTTGAAAAAGGTGAATTTATGTTATATAAAAAAATTGATGGTTACAAATGGACCACCAAATTTACTAAGACATGGGAAAGTTGACAAAGAAGAAAATCAGATGGTGTAGGGTTAATCATATGAGTATCTAGTTGTTACTTATGCAATGTGAAATAATGCTTTGAGTTTGAAAGATGTGCAATGCAATGTAATCAGCAATATGAATATAAACTACATAATATTTAACCATTCTTTTTATGCTATTGTACATTGATATTTAACCATTGCTCACTTGATTAAATTTTCAAAGAGTTTAATCATGCACATGAGGAGGAAATTAAATTTCGATTTCAACTTCTATATATATCAAATTATCCAATAATCAAGTGTATGTCCATATACAAAAATGGCATCAACGCCTAACTCAAACAAAGTTTTACAATATGTGGCATATTCCATCTCGATATCTATTCAAAATTTACATGCCAAAATGTCTATCTCATCCTAAACTACTGGTGGATCATCAAAATGGAGCCTCTTTGAAGCACTCGTTGGCTCTGAAGGTAGCTACACAAGAAAAAGTCAAACCACAATTGAGATTAGTTATACTATATAATTTAAAATCGAATAATTAACATAAAAATCAATACACATTGAATTATAATTGAACTCTAAAATTGAAATCTTGATTACCTGAAATATACGTCTCTTGAAGGGTCAGGAGTCCTAGAATATACCTTCTCAAAGAACTAACCAAACCAACTTTGTAACAATCTATATATGTGAACAAAAACATGAAATTGATCCAAGTTAGCATAGAATTGTCAGTAATAAGAACATATTTACCAAGCACAAAATAAAATAAACACATACCTCTTTAGGTTGATCTTTTTTTGTATCTCCTTTAGGTGTCTCAACACCTCCTCCTTTAGGTTTTTGAATACCTACTCCTTCGGGTGTTGTGGCACTTATCAACAATGATGTATAGCTCACAACCGCCAATACATAAAAATGACAAGTACATATGAAACTACGAATCTATGTCAATGTATGCATAATCAATAAAAGATTTTATAAATTTTAATTCAATCAAATTTGAGTTCAATTACCTTTCCCATTATCTAAAGCTGTGCCTCCATAGTCTGGAGAGCGTCGCACCTTGCTCACACTAGGTGTTTCCTACAAGTAGAGAGTAAGATAAGCATATAAGTTAATATATAATTTCATTATTGACAATTCAAATGACAAGCAAATATACAGTAAAAAAATGTAAATGAGTGAGTGAAAAATACATACTGTGTGCATGTCGAGGCCAAATGAAATGGCCCTAAGGGTGCTATCAATCACCTGTGTGAGCTCCTCCTTAGACATTAACTATTAAATAGACCATGTAAATAAATATTAGTACTTGATACTATCTCTTATTAATATTCATTTTTTTAAAAATGCAAGTTATGAATTTACACCTTAAATGTTACCTGTGTAACTACTCCAATGTCTACCTCTCTAGTAGGAGAGGATTTGTATGGTGTGCTCCACTCCCCTGCATGTGATCCGATATAATCTCCACATCGAGATGCCATAATCAGAAGTGTCTAATGGATGCTCAGGGGGCTGTACAATAGGACCCAAGCATATTTGCTGGCACGTATTGCAAATATGTGGCACAAAAATATGTGGACCTAAGGAGGATGATGTAGCAGCACTAGATCCATCACCAAGATCACTAGATTGTGGCTGAGCTACTGAAGAAGCATGGGAAACCAAAAGACCACTCAAACAGTGAATGGCCTAGATAGTTTGTGTGGCTGCATCCTCCATAATATATGGATGTTGTACTAGAGGTGGCAAAGGAAGGGGAGGACGGGGAACATGTGGGCGCCTAACTACTCTAGTTGCCCTTGGCCTATCCTGAGGCATACCTCTACCAATGCCCTGGAAGGGTTTAATGTCAAAGTAATTGACATGATGCCCTAACAAAAACTCAGCATATAATTTTTTAATAAAGTAAAAAGGTACATCAATATTATTGTTGGGTGGTTTATCAAAAACCATACACCAACGATCCCAAAATTTATCTACTATGCCCCTATGCGTGCACCATTTTATAGAAAGTTTTGGTTTGTTAACATTAACTGGCAAACCAGTGCTGGGGTTAATAAATAAAGACACTATTTGGGATTTTGTTATTTGGAGATCTTTCACATCATCATAAGACAATCCACATGCATAATATTTCCTCATGGTTTCTCACCATGAATGAAAGGCATTATGTTGGGTGGAGAGGGTTTCTACATTTGTAATTATTCCTATCAATGTGTTTGACATATGGGATAATCGAGGGATTTTCTTATAAACATCACAAATTCCCCTCAATTGCTCCAATTTTTCATGAATTAAGTCTTCAATTGATGGCTGCGGAGGTGGTGGAGCATTTGGCATTTCTACATTTTGATTCTTAGTTGGTGGATTTTCATTCTCAACTGGTGGAATTTGTGCATTCTCATTTTCGACAGCCATAATGCCTGATTAAAGTTAAAAAATAATTAATCTAAAATTAGACAATATAAATGAAACACTATTTTTAAATCAAAATCCATTAAAAACATTCATTTTTTTTATCAAAATCCATTATGAACTCAATTGTTTCATAAAAATTCAATCAAAAACCCTATTTTGAAAAAAAATCCACAAAAAACATTCATTTTTTTTAT
This sequence comes from Sequoia sempervirens, assembly GCA_007258455.2. Lineage (NCBI taxonomy): Eukaryota > Viridiplantae > Streptophyta > Pinopsida > Cupressales > Cupressaceae > Sequoia > Sequoia sempervirens. Next base: position 39,786 of record VDFB02368251.1, on the reverse strand, counting down.
CAAAATCCATTCTAAATTCAAAATTTTCATAAAAATTCAATCAAAAACCCTATTGTGAAAAAAAATCCACAAAAAACATTCATTTTTTTATCAAAATCTATTCTAAATTCAATTTTTTCACAAAAAATCAATCAAAAACCCTATTTAAAAAAAAACCACAAAAAACCATATGAAATTATTCAAATCTAAATAAAAATTGAATCAAATTAAATAAAAATAAAAAAGCTTACCTTTCCAAATCGAATTTAGCCCAAATCAGATATCCGTTAAGCGAAGAATGGATGCACTGTGCGCCCGCGGGTTCTTCACTGCCAAATGAGTTCAAAACAGTGACAAATGTTTTTTATATATGCTTTTTGCAAATCGGATATCCGATTTGGATCGAATATCTGATTTGCAAAAACTAGGTTTGGTGTTTGGTATGGTGACACCTGAGCCTAAAAAAAGTCAACACGTTCTTTTCGCATTTTTCGGTTGATGAAAGACGTGTTTTTTTCCTCATTGCCACTTTTTGGCCCACCATTATCCTGCACATACCCATCAAGTAGGGGTAAAAGGAAATTCAGTTCAAGGAGTTACTAAAAAGTGTTTTTTTGTAGGTATAAAGGAAAAGACATCATCAAGTTTTGATCAAAAAGTAGAAAGAGGGCACACATCAGGTCTGATTACATAGTTGGAGACAAGTTCATATGCAAACAAAGTTAAGGATGCATGGAAAATTGGAAGATCACAGTATATGGACCAGTGGAAGGTATTTGCAAGTTAGAGGGTGTATAGAAGGAAAGGAGCAATTGTGACAATGCATAACTCATGTGACATGAGTTCTTTTTCTATGGGGTTGAATGGTGCAGATGCACCCAAGCACAAAGAAGTATGTAAATGAAGGTCAACATGTCAAGTCTAGGTATTGAGGTCTTGAGGCATTAGATATAATATATTTACATTAAATAAGGTCTTGTGAGACCATTCAATATGTAATAGGTTGGTTTTTGAGTCATTTTTTTTTGGGATTCAAAAGTTGCAAAAAAAATGTAAAAATGTTGTCAAGAGCAAAAACTATCAAAAATGCAACTTTTAAGGAATGTGAAAGGTCATAGAATTTGAAAAGCATTTATAGGCATTTTTTAGTTAGGATTTGGCTAGAATATGTATAAAAATCCTCAAAAGGCTTGAAGGTGGGTGGTTGGTTGTTGTATTGAAGAATTCCAATCATAATACAATGCTTTTTCTACAATTTTCTTTTGTTTACTGAACTTTTCTCATATTGTACGGACCTGTATAGGCTTTAAATGATCTGAATCATTCTATGTTTTATGGACACAATTATTATCTTTCATTTGATTCAATTTTGAGAGTCTAACTCTGAATTTAAAGGGAGATTTTGTCAATTTACTGTAGAAGCTTGTTAACACATAATTGAGGATTTGATTGTTGTTTAAGTGATGTATTAGTCATTCCACCTACTATCCAGACCTATTGCTCGGTGGAATGACTTTTTTCATGGTAGGGTAGATGCTCATATGTTTTAGGAATAAAGGGAAGCAAATTGTTCAATTTGGGATGATGCCCTAAGGTCGGTAAATGTGTTTTTCCTTGTGAAAATATGGTGTTGTGGTAGGGTTTTGATAAAATTTTGGTGGAACTAATCTTGTAATGGTTTTGTGAGTTTATCTAGGCCATTTAGAACCTTCTAGTGGCATTTTTTGGGATCTATAATCCTGGGTGTTATGAGATTGAATAAACCCTAGGTAGTCTGCATGTAAAATGAGGGTTTCATGGTGCAATGTCCTAGAATTCTTGAATCTATGAATTGATCATGTAATTTGGTATTTTGAAACACAATTAGTGACTTTCCATTGAGCTTTGGTGAATGAAAAGTGATTTGGAGGTACTTCCTATGTAAAAGAGGGCTAATTGAGTAGCCTAAAACAAGGGTAGTTTATTGGTTTTCAACTTTGTTGGAAAGAAACCATTTGGGATGTTGTTTTGGGTTTTTTGGGAAGTCTAAATTGATGTTTTATAGGCCTTTGTATGGCCTTCTCCAAAAGATATCTCCTAAAGTTGGGTTTTGAGGGCTACAAGCCAAGTGGGGAGTTTTTGGAACAAGTGGAGAAAATTGTGTTGTAAAGGTTGTTTCCATGTTTGAGTCAGGTCATTTTGAGTTGGATAGAGTGCCATCACTATATTGCTTACATCACTAACCCATCTTATGTAGAAGCTTTTTATGAAATTCAGGACCCCATGGAGAGAGTTGAACAACTGCTTTTTCCTGAAGAAGAGATAATAGAGGATGTACCTTTGGTGGCATTTGAGAGAATAAGAAATGTTGGCTCTTGGAGGAAAGAAAAAAATGTAATACCATAAGGCCATTTGTCAGCATAGCCTACCCCATAGGTAAGCTTCTTATTTAATTCCCTAATCACGGTTGAAGATTATGCTAAAGAGGGAGAAGAGTTCACATCGATCAATTCTCTTGTCATTCCCCTATATGAAATGCCACTGGAAAGGAGTGTAATTAACTTTGAAGCTTTTGATGAGTTGTCTAATGATGTAAGACATTGAGCTAGTCAAGAGTTCATTGCAAATGATTCCTTTGTCCTGAATCCTGAAATTAAAGCTTTCATATATGAATATAAAGGAAAGGTGGTAAGGGAGAGGTTGAAGGACATTGACCCTGAGAAGGAAGCATATGCTTTAAAATAACTTCAACATGAAATTGATAGAGAGATGAAACATATGATTGCTGAGAGAGGAAGAGAATTGTGGAAAGAGGCTGAGGTTATGCTCCTCCCAAGATGGGATATTAGCTCGGCCATTGTATTTGATAGCTTTATGAAAAGAAAAAATAAAACCTTGCACTTAAGAGATGAAGCTAGTGACAAGATCTACATTGGGGTATGTGCATGATCATCATGGAAAAAACATACCCTTAAGTGGCAAAAAATTCAAAAAAATCAGAGTTAGGCAACTTAACGTAAAAATTTGAATAAGTTATCTATATTATTTCAAAAATATGTAAGAATAGAATCTGTAGCAAATTGAATGTAGTTTCTAAACTACTAGGTTTGTTTAAAAACAATCTATTTGGTGAAAATTTGAAATTTCAATGCAGAGTACTTAAATTTCGGAAAAAATAAGTAGGTGTCTGTCTGACCACCTAACCACAATAAAATGATAAAAAAAAATTATAATATTTTAGATATAAGTAGAGGACTAATGTCCCAATGTGATGCATATTTTTTTGTATTTTTTTTCCAAGTAAATAATTAATTATGAATTTTTTATTACAAATTTTAAACAATATAAAAAACTCGTATGTCTGACCACCTTAACTTGGTAAAAACTTCATGAAGTTCAATTTTTGTTTTTTTAATCCTATAGTATGCAAAGCATAGAATGTGGCACATGTTTTGGATTCAAAAAATGTGATACTATTTGAAAGCTCTAGATGTTTTCAATCAACCTATCAATCAGGAATTTAGTTGTAATTCGAATAGAAAATGAATAATAATTACTTATTAAATTCAAAGTAAAGCATAATTTATATTGGTCGAAATCTGAAAATCTCCTTTAAAAACCCTTTTCATTTCATCAATTTTGGGTAAAAAAAAGTTGTCAGCCACATACCCATCATATTGCCACTTTTTGGCTCATCATGATCCTGCACATACCTAGTGGATCAGGATTTAATCCTGATAATACTACTTTGCAGATATGGGCACTCTATTGACCAGGGAAAAGTCCTTCCCTAGTTGATCATGATCAAATTTTTGGACATCTTTTGGTGCAATGAGTAGGAGAAATAGATCCCATGGAAACTACTAGTTTGAATGTAAATGTGGCCAAATTCACAAAGACTCAAATCCAAAAACTAGTAAGGGATAACAAGAGGTTGATAAAAGAAAATGAAAGGTTGAAGCAAGAGTTGATCAACTACAGGGATAGACTACCTTCTTCTTCTTCAAGGATCTATTCTCCATTGGTTGAACATGAAAGGAAAGTGCTTGAGGCAATGTCAGAAACTACATATTGGAAATGAAGGCATGAGAAAGTGTAGAAGGAACAAGAGTTAAATGGAAAGCTCAAAACTAATACCTTTGAAATGGAATCATAAATTGTCTACATGATATTCAAAGACATGTACAAACATGTTGAACAAGTTTGGCATATTCATGATAAAACATATGCAACATTATTGAAATACACAAGATTGAGTGATATGATGAAGGAAGTACAATCTCAGACAATTGCAAAGAAAGAGGATAACTCTGTTGTGCTACAAAAATACCAGGAACTCATGAAAGATCATAAGGACTTCCTAAATATCGTGACATAGGAGTTGAGTGATTTCAATCAACCATTGAATATGGCTTTACCCAAATTATTTAAAGAAACAAAATTAAAAGATCAGGATACGTGGAAGGACGAAATAGCCAACTATCTACCAATTATTCTTGATGCAATTAATGATGAAGAGGAATTTCTTAAGAGGACACATCAGTAACTTGGGAGAATCTTTGAGTTGGAATATGTCATGAAATATATTATACATAATGCAGATACTCATGCTAAAAGTGGGTACGTGGAGCATTTGTCAAAGATCAACTTGTTCATTTAATGGGCCAAGTAAGAGAGGAGTGATAGGGGCTAGATTTTGATATTTTTGGATGCATGATCATGGTGCACGAGCCTTGAATAGGTCTTAGATGACCACGAGTGCTTGTTGTAGATTAATGGACTACAGTGCATCCACTAACAAACTCTTAATAGTTTCATGTTTATGTTAATTCTATTTAGTAATGAAAGAATGTGAATTTTTGTAATGGCCCTAAAGCTTGTTGCTTCCCATACAAATTGGGGAACCATGTCCTAATTTCGATCATCATATCACCATCATCATATTTCATTCCATTAGAGTAGGCATTAGTAAGAAGATAGATTGCATAATTCTCCCATCCATACCACATTTTAAAGACTTTTGATATAATGCTTATATTTTGAAGTAATACAATGGAGCAGACCATTTATAAATCATAATTCATTTCCAGTGCTCAATTATTGTGTTGATTTTCATGCTCATTTATTACATTGTTGTCTCCAAAGTGGTTTGCTAAAGTTATTTAAATATGCATGATTTATCATAGCACATTTGATGTTACTGTGTGAAAGAGTTTATTGGTTTCTAAGTTGATGTGAATTAAAATCCTTTATGATAGTTTACTTTAATTGGTCTTTGCCCAGGGTTAAAATCCTTTAAATAATTTGATTTGATATGTTTACATTAACTTAAGAATTAAATATCCTTCCATACTTTCACAATAACTTGAGGAGATATCACTGGGATTATTAAAGAAAATTGTGATAAACATACTCGCACATTTGCACAAGCTACAACATCTCAAGTACCTAGTAATTTTAGTTAAGTTGAACAATAATATTACTTATCTTACAACTCTTTATCCATTCCAAAATCACCATTCACTCATCCACTCTGTTCACCCAATAGAAGTAGGCACTGGTCATACTTAGGATATTGCATACAAAATACAACTCACAATCTTGAATTCTCGAATACTTTCAATAGGAATTAGCTATCAAAGCTCTATATCTACCTCACCTTCATGTGCCATAGTGAGTAGGTTACAAATATAGGAACCACATCCAATTGTAAATCTACCTTATTGTTTAGGTATACCCACCTAGGTCTAGCAGAGCTTGAAGAGTGGGAGGTAATCAACCTTGTTTACCTCGTTCGTGGGACAAAGGTGTATTAAGGGGTTGGCACCCTCTTATGGTTTAAAAGCATACACTTTTGAAACCTAACACCACACATCATGCTTGAATATGATCTAGAATATTCCATGAACACCTTGAAATCTAACAAACTCCTTCACAACAACTTCCACCTAAAGAATGTACACATCCAGACTATTCTGCTATACACCATAACTCAGAAATCATCTTTCAAAGCACAAAACCTCAAACTCTCTTGATTGAGGTAAACTACCAACACCATCAACACACATTTAGAATCACAAGACCTGAAACATAACTACGAAGAAACTTGAAGTAAAGATATTTCTCCTAGACACCTCTATAATGCATAGTCACACATTGGTGAACATAACTTCTTCTATATGTCAATCCAACATACCAAATATTGAATATAACACCTCTAAACACCTCTCAATAACATATCAGAATCACATAGGAAGATCTTCAACCTAGAAGAAATGCAGAGAAAAAATAGAACACAACTCTATCACTCAGAACACCACCGCAACAAACTATTTTCTCTTTTTATCAAATTTTCTCAAAAGCACTTGGAAACCAAGCACCAAATACAAATCCTCATCATATTAATCACTTCCTCAACCATAGACAAAATATTATCAATGTAACACTAGAGGTTGACACCATTAGCTTTACTAATGACAACATAATGCAACTAATCAAAGCATCAATTTCTCACACTCTTCAACAATCTCATTCAACAATAGGTCACATCAATGACAACACAAACTTGTTGACATCAATGACAACACTAACTGCTCATACTTGCAATAGGATAATAGTTAATTTTACAATAAATTTAGTTTGTTTTTGTAGATACTAATGTTTATATGATTCTAAGGTAAAGATTAAAAATGATAAGAAGATTATTTGAAAAATATTAATGAAGATTTAAAATATTTTGTATTATTTGGAGAAGAAATTGTAACACAATAGTAGCTAGAGAAAGTTTGGAGTTCAATAATTTAAGGGGAAGAATGGTAAGTCCAATTTTATTTCCTATAAATAGTCATTTGTGTTTGAGAAGCAACTCTAGATCATTACTTGTATTAGTTTTACTACATAATGTAAGAAGATATTTTTATTTCAATTTCAAGTAACAAATTGAGTGTATGTACAAAGTAATATTGTTTCCAAGATAATAGGACAAGTAGAGAATGATAGTAGTTGTAAAGAAATAAATATAATATTGGTGGTAGGTTGGATTTTCTTATTACCTGATGAAAGAAAAAGGTTCAATTTGAGCACAAAATCATAGAGTTAATATGTCAATTAAAATAGCATCAATGAAAAATAAAAAAATAATAATAAAGAAGAAAACAGTTTTACAAGTTTTAGAGAAAATGATACAAGTAACCATGATAAAATAATTTTTAGGGTGTTAGAAATCCTAATTCTAATCCTCACTCTTCTATTGGATCCTTATAGTGATATTCATCAAAATAATATTGGAAATCAAATTGGATAAAAGATCAACTACATAACAATACTTGGGTCAATACTAAGGTGTTGTGTTAGAAAATTTGATCTTTCCCATCACATTTTCTATTATAGAAATATATTATTGATTGAATTACAATGCATGCTAAGTCAATTCAAGATAGAAACTTGGATCATAATTTATTAAAAAATAATATTATAAACTTGGTACATAATCCTAGAGAACAAGTCATGTCATATTGTAAGAGTCAAGCCAAATCAAGTGAGAGGATTGGAGTACAAGTCAAGTTAGAAGCTTAAAGTGTAATTCAAAACTACATGTTATTAAAAATCGAAGTGCAAGTTATTCATATTTCTCATATTGGATATACCTATTAAAATACCATAGATGCAAGGAAAGAGGAGAGAGAAGTGGAGTAAAGGAGAGATGATGAAGAATGAGAAATATAGGCAGCGTATACATATATATATATATATATATATATATATATATATATATATATGTATGTATATATATATATGTATATATATATGTGTGTGTGTGTGTGTGTGTATGTATATATATGAATGATACACACACACACACACACATATATATATACATACATGTGTGTATATATATATATATGTATGTATGTATGTATGTATATACATGTGTATATATATATATGTGTGTGTGTGTGTGTATATAATATTCTACACATGTATTTAGAAATATTCTATGTCCTTTTTTACTATGAATTTTGAAATTAATCCTACATGATTATAGAGTAAGTCAAGGCACACACATAGATGTCTCCATCAAAATGATATTATATCAAGTTATCAATTTAATGGTTTTATATTCATATTTAGGAATTATACTTTAAAATAAAACTTATATAGGATATTTTGATATGTATATTTAGTTTGTTTATCAATTTTCTAAACTAAGCTATTAATTATTACTTGAAGGTTATTTTTTGGTGAAAAAATGTTTATATTTAAGGTTAAAATAACATATTATTACATCTATTCAGAAGAAAAAAGGTGTGTGGAAGAAATAACACCTCACAAGTCCAAATAAGGTGAAGCCTATAGTAAAAAAGTAGAGATAAATTTTCTCAACAATGATATTTATACCAATAGGGTGTGGATGATGTCCATATCATCTATTTTACCCCATACATTGATGGGGTCTCAATCATACAAAAGAGTATTCCATCCATGAATAACACCCTCTCCATTTTGTTCATAATGTTCTTAAGCATCAAAAGTGGGTGAAATAGCCAAAGCAAGTCAAGAAAATTTGGTAGAATCTATTCATCTAGAAAAACCACTGTGAAGTGGGGTTAGTGGAAAATGGAAATGAAACATGAATTATTCAATAAAGGGTTATAATTCACTGAAGTGGCATTAATTGACTCATTCTTTGGGGGTTAGGGTAGAAATTGTTATAGGAATTCTAATTTTTTGTTTGAGAGTGGTTTCGTGATAAAATATTATGTTTTGTAAATATAATGGATGTTTAATGGCTCCTAACTATTCATTATATTCTTACAATTCATGGCATATTTTGGCGAGTGGAACTCAATTTATTTCTGCTATAGTATATACTAGAGGGATCTTTTATTGTTAAAAAAGGGGTTAGAATTCACAATATCCAAATCAAGAAAATTATCAAATTCCACTTACAAATGAAATTGAACACAAACAAGTTAGAAATCAGCACATAATAATGAAAACCCAATTCAAAACATGAAATAAAACAAGTGCAAACCTAGCATTCTATTTTGAAATGTTTGATGTTGTGTTGGATTACTCAATCATTAGCTCCCATGATTACAAAATCATGAATGACCTAGATGATGATAAAGCTGCTCAAATGCTCAAATGATATGAACATGCTCAAATAATTCTAGGTGTTGATTATGGAGCGATGAAGGTTGTTTTATAGATTTCCAAGATTTAGATCAACAATTGAGATTAGATCTTGAGATCAATGAATTAGATTATACCAAGGAGGATCAAGAGTCAAGATTAGTTTGAACTCAAAATATCTCCACAACTTAAGGAAATTGGTTTAATATATTTTAAAATGAAGGATGGAGATTAGATCAAGAAAATGAAGGGTTAAGGATGAATGAGGAAGTTGAGATATTTTAGGATATTTTGAAAAAGAATATTCCATAGGAATATACCTTTGAGAAGGAAATTAGAATAATTAAATAACTCAAGCTTATTTAATTCTGGAGGATTAGGATATTCCTTGTTAAAAAAGAATACTCCATGAAAGTGGAATGGAATTAAATAATTAAATCATAAAAAATTATTTACTCATGAGACATTAGAAGAAAATTAGATTATGGCTAATTAAATAATTAAAATTATTCAATTAGGGGTGATAAGAGAAAAAATAGTGAAATATGATGAATTAATTAAATAATTAATTAATAGAGGAAATATGATCATGAATGAAAAATGATGTTGAAATGGGAATTAGTGATGCAAGTGATGAAAATGCAATACTAATGATGGAAATGATGAAAAATGCAAGATCAGGGATGTGTGATACAAGTTAGGAATTTTTTCATGTCTACCTTTTTCCCCTCTTTGATACAATGCACTTGCTACTTTATTTCAAAGATAATTAGTGCTTGAATAAAAATTTTAAAACAATTGTGATTCTCAACTATGCCCTATTAGACAAAAAAAGAATGATAGGATGCTAAGAAATAATTCTAGGATGCTAGGTTGCCTCCTTGGGAGGTCGGCGAGAAAAAAATAATTTCCGGGTCGATCTCACGACAAGAGCTTAGGAATATAAATAGCTGAAAGGTAGACAAAAAACTAGGCCCTAGGGGTCCAAAAAAATGATCAGGATAGAAGGTGAGGCTTGAAAAACAAATTATAACATAGGGAAACCACAAGTGAAACCCTAGGTTTTGGGGGTAATATATAGGAAATTAGGCTCAAAACATCCTCATTTTCACACTTAACTTTCTATATTTCCAGAGCTCAAAGCCTTCCCTTTGCTCAAACACCTTTCACAAGGGTTCTCATACCTTGTGCCCCACACCACGTAGATAGGGTCTATTTGTTCCAAAGACCTGTAGGAGCAAGCCCGATGGTACATATAAATTTAATTCAACTTGCACTTGATTTTTAGTACATCAATTTCTAGCCAAAGGTAGGAAAAAAAACACATAGATCTATGAATTGGTTCTTTTGAAACCTGATAGGGTGCATTTACAATCACGTATTGTCGCTTTTGCAATAAGTGATACCTTTGTAATGGGTTGACATGTTTGATATGAAGTGACTCACAAATAGTGAAACATTTGAGGATGTGTTTGCATCAAAAATTGAGACATCGACATGTTTGAAAAATGGGTCGCATTTGAGTAATATGAAATGTTGTGTTTTCTTAAAGTCACACATTTTCTCTTTTAGGTCAAGGACTTAGGATTTTTACCATATTTTTGTAAAACTAACATTGTTGGCTTCCTAATTTTAGGTGGTATTTCACCTTATTTACGCCAAAGTGGAAGCCTCATATAATGGATCAGATGGACAATATAAGTTAGGAGGAGGTTTTGTTTCTTTATGCTATCGGGTTACACCACATCGTGCACATTCCTAAGATTAGAGCCCATAGAGAGATGATGATTGCAGTGGTCAAGAGATGGAGATTGGAGACATCTTCCTTCCATATTCCCATAGGAGAGTGCATGATCACTCTAGAGGATTTTTTGTGCATCCTGAGAGTGCCAATTGTTGGTGCTTGAGTTATCAATGACATCGATACAAGAACAACATCTATGGAGGGACTTCTTGGTGTGGACGAGATTAATATTGTTGATGGTTAGCTAGATTTGAGACCTTATTATGGAGAGACATACAAGATTGTGATTTTTTTAGCTCTTTGATCATGGGACTCCTCATGCCAAATAGGAGATCATAGGGATTCCATGTAGGATGGGGCTACATCATTGAGGGAATGGTTATGGAGGGGGTTACATTTGCATAGGGACCTTGTGTCCTTGTGCATTTATATCATGATATTCATCAAGTATGTTACCAACAGGCCACAAGCTTATTTGTAGGAGTCACATTATTACATGTATGGGATTAGGAGAGGATTGTTGTCACTCAACCCATTAAAGATGCAAATAGGGATCTAGGAGATCCTCTTTTCTACAAAAATAGTAGACAGCTCACTCAGAGACAAACTGGCTAATTGCATTATTGGAGGTGTATCTTTGACAATATGGATGAGTTCATATGGAGGCCCTATCTACACATTGAGGATTTGTTAGATGATCACTAACATTTAAATTTCTATTGGTAGACATGGTGGTTGATATGTTGCACCACACACATCATTGAGTGATACCTACCTGATTGAGTCATGAGGTAATTTGGCAAGTAGTAGGTTGTACCTATAGAGGATTATCATGCAAATTTCACTCGTACTACTAGGGAGATAACAGCTTGGGGTGGAAAAGTGATACCACATGTGGCACTCAAGGAGTTAGCACAACTTTATCTTCAAACATGGGGATGGAAAAGTGGGCTAGATTATCTTAGCACCACTCCTAATTATGTAGCATGGTGGGCCAAATTATAATCCAAGTGGTCCACGGGTAGTAGGTGGACAAAGATGGCAGGGTAAAAGCATAGACCCATGTCACCCTTCTGGCCAACTATACAGATTCTATCATACTTGTCTTGGCCAGAAGGAATTCAACGAAGTAGGTTTCAACTAAACCCACATGGCTTCCATGTTTTGGCTGAGTAGGTTTTGGCTAAAACCCATTAGGCCAAATACCTTCCAATCAAAATAGCTCAATATAAATGAGAAAAAATCCAAGTGTGCTCATTTTGCATGTTCGGCCGAAGAGTTCTTAGGCGAAGACTGGTCGAGCGAATCACGTCTCTACAAAAGCGATCAAACCTAGGTTTTTTGGTATTCAATCATTTCATTTCATTTTTGATAGCCGAGAGCTTAGTCAAGTTTTCATGTTGTGTTTTTCTATTTGTTCGGAAAGATCTAATTTGTTGGAAGTTAAAGTTAGGGTTTCATGGTATCTTTTTTATGTTTGAAGTATTCATTTGAAATAAATTTCTATTGAAAAAGGCTTATTTATTTTTGTCAATATTGAAAAGGTTGTAAACGGATAGAAAATGGTTTAGATTTTTTGGGTTTTTCCCTCATTTTTGTATTTGCTAAGAAGTTTTAGTTTTGTGTATGCCATAAGTTAAAGCATTTATTATGAGCTAAAAATTAGGGGTTTTTCAAATGTGATTATAAGGTTTTATTTATAAACCCCTAAAATCACATGCATTGTAAAAACCCTACATATCTAGTTTCTTTACAATATGAACATGTAAGTGGATATTTGAGACCCAATACTTGGTCTACTATGGAGATTTAATCCTATAGATTTGAACATATAGATAAACCACAAATATGTAACATAAGAATTAAATGTTAACTCAGATTCCAACTCTGTTTAGAGGTATGTGTTGAAAAGTGTTTCATCAAAGAATACATAAAGAGGTGAATGAACAAGAGAAATATGTAACATTGGAATAATGCTAGATTCATTATTTTCACATTGTATAGCTTTTCTTTTTCCCTTTCATTGGCAACAAGCATGCAATCCTCTCTTGGCTCATGTCCTGCATCATTATAGTCATAACTTGCTTTCCCTTATCTCTTTCTTTGGCCACCCTTAGTAATCCTTTTCTCGCAAGCTTCTAAATCAATCCAGCCATCAGGGTCTTCATCTTGTAACCCTTCCACAGTGTAATTTTCTTTATCTGGGTTGTAAAAGATTGAATACCTACACATTAGTCCTAAAGCATGTTGGTCAGATATAAGTTGCTCTATAATATAGTCGTTCATACTATTTTCTTGTCTACCACTTGTGATTATCTCCAAGGATTTCCTGGTTGCTAGTCTTGTGTAGAATATTGTTAAACTCCATGTGGACTCTCCACTTCCCAAAAAAACTTTGGATCTTAAGCAAATTCCCTTCTCAACAAAGGACACCATTTGATTTTCTTTTATGTTACAAGACTTATTTTGTCCCAATCCATTAAAGTCAAAATAAGTACCATCTAAGAAGTTTGGAACTCCTTCCATTTTCCATAGACCTGTAGCATTTATCCCTTCCATGTAAAGTGCATTTTTCAATTCATCCCAGAAGAAAATATGAAGACAAAATGAAACCTCCAAAGAAAAATAATTGATAAATACAAATTTTTGGATACCTACAATAGACCATGGCTCCTAGTGGGTTTGAAAGGCTTGCTGAAACCTAAGGCCAAAGTTTGAATTTTGAAGAGAAGATGAATATGACCTAGGTTTATAATATGTTTATATTTTCATTTCCATAGTTTCTACTCCTGATCCCTGAAACTTTAGGTCAGAGTTTGAACTTTGAAGAGAAAATAAATACCTAATCTAGGTTTGTAATATAGAAATGTCTGCATTTGTATAATTTCGGCTACTACTCCCCAAGTTCCCCATAACTATTTTGAGGAGCATAAGAATATATGCAGGAGGACTGGCTTACCATGTAAAATTTGTAAAACACATGGCTCCACACTGACCACTACACCCACATATACTTCCTTGTAAACTTGATATACATTCCTTTCTATCTGCTCTTCTAAAGGACATAGAGTAGAATATTGTAAAAATGCTCCTAAGGAGATTTCTAATTAGTAATTTCAGATAATGCTTACGTATTATAAAAAATTTCATATTTGTGAAGGAAAATGAGCACAAATCATAGTATGAATCCTATAAGAAATTACAGAAGTACTTTGTTTATAAGAATATAGAAGAGGATCCATTGGAGAAGTATTTTAGATCTCCAGTATAGCAAAGTCTAGATACAGATATATGCCATCCTTTCATATTAAGAAGTAATCCCTAATCTTCTAACCTTACATTTTGGTTTACTTCCAACTAACCAACATTAAGCTAGACAATGTCTTTATGATTAATAAGGTTGGTCAAGTTGAGCAACAATGTTTTTTGTTTTGCTTTATTTTTTGAATATCAAAGGAAGGGCATACAGTAACTTAGCCCATTCAACCTTTAAATCAATTACTATACATATTACTCTCTTGGTATACTAAATTGACTTGAACTCCTTTTGCACTATTGGGTTTAAACCCTACTTACTATTTTAATTAAAATATGTAATGAATGAGAAAAAGGATTAATAGTAATTAAATTAAATCATTGAGCTCATTGTCCATTTAGACTCCAATAATCCACTAGATAATAGGATCTTGAGGGGCTAAATTTTTATTCAAATATAAACAACAACAAAAAATGAGACTAATTGTATCATTACAACAATACCCATCTATTGCTTTTTAATCCTAATTTTAATGCTATTAATGCCAATACCTATATATATGTGTGTAAATATTACATACGTATTGTATACATATTAATTTTATTAATTCTCTTATTCTCAAACAATAATAATTTAACATTTACATACGAATAAATAAATAAATGTTTATATAAACATAAATACTTCATTATGATTATTCCTATAATTAAATAAATATATGTATAAAATATAAATATGAATAGATGAACAAATATTTATATAAATACTTTATTATGGTTATTATTATAACGAAACAAATACATAAACAATCTAGATTTCTTACTATATTCATTTATTTATTTTATTATTAAAAAAAACATGATTGAACTTCACCTTTTTTACTCACACCATGCAACCCACCCTTGCATGAAGCCCACTATCAATGTGTCACTAACTTGATTTGCATGCTCTCAATTGCACACTATGAAAAAACTCATCGATTAAAGAATTTTGAACATCACACAATGATTTGCAAATAAATTTATTACAACAATATAAATTAAATGAGAGAAATCTAAAAATAATAAATATGGCATGGTTGATAAGAGGGCATTAGTCGGTCCAAACCTTTTGGTTCATCCAAAATGTTTGGATTTTTCTAAAAAAATTGGACCAACTAATGCTCTCTTGTTGACCATACCAATAAAAGTAGAAATATATGGTAATATTAACCAATTTCATAGTTTTAAAAATAGAAGAATCTATGAGATATTAGATTTTAAAAATGAAACATTTTTTTGTACACAACTTAAACCATAACCTATGTTATTCAAAATCTATGAGAGACTTAGATCAAGCAAAAGAGTTAGTAAACATCGATGAAAAAATGAAAAGCTCAGAAACACCAACCCTAAGTGAAGCTAGTTATAGTATAAATTTTGGTGTCTATTCAATGTATTTTAGTATGTGGGCCTAGTAGAAATTATAGATATGACTTACAATTCTATAATTTTATTCATTATGAAATTATAGAGTTGTAAATCATCGTAAAATAAATTGTGTTAGGCAACAAAATTTTTATTTTAACTCTAATTACTTTTAACATACCTAGTAATTGGAGTTATTAAATTGAAGTTATGTAAATGGGTAAGTGAAATTAGTTAAAGTAAAAAATTTGGTGCCTACAATGTATTTCATTTAAATGCATGATTTTATGAATATATTTAAGTGGTGCATTTAAATATTTAAATGAAATTAGTCATACTTTTATTAAGTTGTAAGTCATATCCTAAAATACATTGTGTTAGGCAACAAAATTTCTTTCACTTATCTATTCACATAACTCCAACTAATACCCTTCAAAGATTATTTCATTAAAGTATTTGATTGATCATTTATTGTATTCAATGTATACCATCATGTAGAATGGCGAAAATGACCAATTATTACTCTTCCAAATTATTTTAATAAATGGTTATTTAATATCTTTTATATTTGATTGATCGTTTAGTGTATTGAATGTGGGAAAACTTGGGTTTAAAATGTATTTGTAGACTCACTCTTTGACATATCAGCCTTAGTCAATTCACTTGAACATACAAAATGCCAATCAAATATAGAAGAATATTAAATAATTAATTTATTGAAATAATTTGGAAGGGTAATAATTGACCTTTTTAGATGCCTCACACTAAATGAATGTTTAATATGTCATGCTTGGTGATGGTGTACACTCAATACAATAATTGATCAATCAAATACTTTATTGAAATAATCTTGGAAGGGCAGTAGTTGGAGTTTATATGAATGGATAAATGAAACTAATAGTAGAAATTTTGGTGCCTAAAATGTATTTTAGGATATGACTTACAACTAGATATAATTTCATTTAAATGCATTGATTTTATCAATATATTCAAGTGGTGCATTTAAATGAAACTATAGTCATACTCATACATTAAGTTGTAAGTCATATCCTAAAATAGATTGTCTTAAAGGAAAAAAAAAATCTTTCACTTATCTATACACATAACTCCAATTAATACCCTTCGAAGATTATTTCAATAAAGTATTTGATTGATCATTTATTGTATTTAATGTATACCATAATGGAGAATGGCAAAAAGGGCCAATTATTACTCTTCCAAATTATTTTAATAAATGGTTATTTAATATTCTTTTGTATTTGATTGAACATTTAATGTATTGAATGTGAGAAATCTTGGGTTCAAAATTTATTTGTAGACTCACTCTTTGACATATCAGCCTTCAAATGTAGTCAATTCATTGAACGTGCAAAATGCCAATCAAATATAGAAGAATATTAACTAACAATTTATTGAAATAATTTGGAAGGGTAATAATTGGGCTTGTTGGATGCCTCACACTAAGTAAATGTTTAATAGGTCATGTTTGGTGATGGTGTACATTCAATACAATAATTGATCAGTCAAATACTTTATTGAAATAATCTTGGAAGGTTAGTAATTGGAGTTTACGTAAATGGATAAGTGAAACTAGTTATAGTAGAGATTTTGGTGCCTAGGGCAATGTATAAATTAGGATATGACTTACAACTTAATGTAAGAGTATGACTATAATTTCATTTAAATGCACACCACTTAAATATATTCATAAAATCATGCATTTAAATGAAATTATAGATCTAGTTGTAAGTCATATCCTAAAATACATCGTAGGCACCCAAATTTCTACTATATAACTAGTTTCACTTATCCTTTCACATAAGTGAAATTAGCTATAGTAGAAATTTTGGTTCTCAGCACAATGTATTTTAGGATATATGACTTACAACTTAATGTAAGAAAGGTTTTAGACTATATAATTTCATTTAAATGCACAACTTAAATATATTTATAAAATCATGCATTTAAATGAACTTATAGAGTTGTTTAAGTCATATCCTAAAATACATTGTAGGCACTGAAATTTCTACTCTAACTAGATACACTTATCCATTCACATAAATCCAATTAATAGCCTTCCAAGATTATTTCAATAAAGCATTTGATTGATCATTTATTGTTATTTAATGTTCTTATGTATTTGATTGATCATTTATTGTATTGTCCATGTACACCATCACTAAGAATGGTATTATACATTCACTTAGTGAGGCATCCAAAAAGGCTTAGATGTGTGTAATGACAAAAGGATAAACAATTTTAAGACCTCAATCATAATAGAATCTCCTTCTATAACATGAAGTAGAATTGCATCACACATAATTATAGTGTAGGAGTTCATTCAAGATTTATGTATTTATATGTGTATTTGATACTTTTACATGTGAATGTTTCATTAGGATATTTTAGTGCCACTTCTTTTATAGGAAATTTTTTATAATCCTACTTTCTCCCTTTCTCCCTCTTTTTCATAGATAGTTGAATGAACTCAAAATTGTTCTTATTAAATTACTTCATGATGTTCAAGCCACTCATTGCTCATGTATTTCCTATTTTTTATAATTTCCTATGGAGCATCTTACTAGAGAAATGGTTATTGCATATATTTTACTAAATTAGAGAAATAAAATTAGTACATATTTGTAATTTTCTTGTTTTAATTAAATTTGCAGATCTTTACATATTTATATAGATATGGCTAATGATCAGGGATCACATCATTCCATCTAGTCTCAATAGCAAGCTAAGGCTAGGTCTAATTTATATAGTGATAGAATTAGGAGATTAGAGAATGCTTTGAGATGTTTGGACAAAACAATACTTAACTCCCCTAATCTCACTAATAGAGATAGATTAGTTAACATTTAATAGGAGTTCCATTGTATGATTTACATGATTCAATCTTATAATCCTTATGATGAGGTCAGCATAGAGGATTTTTATAGGCCCCTTGCCAATAGTGTTGTTGGCACAAAGAAAATTGATTCTATTACTAGTAGAGTTTCGACACATAATGTGCACAGCAAGTTCCCTCATTACATGAGACAAAAGAAAGTTAGAGGATATGTTGTTACTAGATGTACAAATGAGCTTGTTTCTCCTTTTATATATCCCAAATGGTTGGCAGCCCATCACAGATGGCCTCATAATGATGAGTTGCCACTTTATTTTTGCAAACAACTATATGATGAGCTTCATTTAGGGTTAGCAGTGGACTACACATCTATTCCTTCACATGCTAGATAGAGAAAATAGAGGTTTACTGAAAAACCTCAATTTAGACGTGCAAATTTGCCACCCCCTGTCAACAAGAGGGCATTAGTTGGTCCAAACCTTTTGGTTCTTCCAAAAAAATTGGAACTAGTAGAAGTAGGAAGTGTAGCAACAACAGCTACTCGAACTGACCTTTTTGAAAGTATTGTCACAATTGCTACTCAGGTCGATCAGATGTCATCTAATCGTGTAGGCAGATACTTATTACATTTGTGGATTATCCTTCCTCCTACTAAGGCTACATTTTCTAATTATGATCTTTACATTCGAGCAGAGCTACCATCACCATCAAATGTGGCCCTGATGAGTGAAGCCATTGTACATAATGTTGCTACGGTTTCCATTGTTGATTTACTATCATCATACTAGTTTATCAATGATGAGTATGGGATTCCTTTAGATGTTGTAGTAGCTCATATTAGACGACATTTTGGTAGATAGTTGGGTCAGGGTGAGGTGGCTTCACAAGGTGTACATATTCTAGACCAGCCTATAGCCCCTGAGGTTACTGCACACAATGTACATGGCACATATAGCTCACTTCTCTTTGGCACTGATCCTCTACCTAATACATGTGTCCCTGATTTGACTATGCATTCTCATGACATTAGTGACATTGGTAGAGTGCTCTAGGGTGAGACGC
This sequence comes from Sequoia sempervirens, assembly GCA_007258455.2. Classification (NCBI taxonomy): domain Eukaryota; kingdom Viridiplantae; phylum Streptophyta; class Pinopsida; order Cupressales; family Cupressaceae; genus Sequoia; species Sequoia sempervirens. The sequence goes on along the minus strand of VDFB02368251.1, from coordinate 20,371 downwards.
AGGTACTTTCAAATAATCAGATATATTTTGCATTCTAAAAATTCACATACATATATAAAATAAAATTGACTTTAAAGTAGTTCTCACTCATCATTGAAATCTGGTATTTTTACATTTGTAGCAAAATGAGGGTTTGGTAGGCTTTGTAGATTTGGAGCGTGTAGGCGATCCTATGCATGGTACATCTAAGGTACACATTTATAATATTTAAAGTACTTAATACATTCAAACATTGAAGTACATAACTTTAAGATGAATCTAATACATTTAGACATGTGTACAATAAATTAATTAATGTACTTTCTTTTGCAAGGAGACACATCTGGACATGGATCGATATGAGGATCGAGAGAGGAATCATGCCATGGATCCAGAGAATTAGGACATGGATCCAAATAGGGATCAAGAGAGAGATCGATCCATAGTCATATTAGGCATCCTCCAGTTTGATTTATTTTACATGTAGATACATCATTTGTTATACATTTTATATTATGATTTGTCACATTATATACATTTGACATTATGGTTCATCTTATTATGTTTTATAGTATATACATTTTACATTATGGTTTCACATTATGGTTCATTTTATTATATTTTACAATATATATACATTCTACATTATTGTTTCACATTATGGTTCATCTTATTATGGAAATAGAAATTCTTGAAGCTAATCAAGGATTACAAGATCCATCTTTACAACTTTTCCAAGAAAATAGAAATATAAATATACAACTAACAGGATAAAACAAGATAATTCCACACCCTCCAATGAACATATCAAAGAATCCATATGGACCTAATAATGATCATGTCACCCAATAATGTGTGACCATAAGGCTCACCCCTTTGTACTAGGAGCATATTGATTAGGTAGTCCAGCAACACACACAAAACAAAGTGTTTGAATAATCAAACATACTAATTGCATATCATACATGAGCCATCCAATATAATACACATTGAAAAAATAATATCGAATAATGGAATCCAATAGTAACATTTGGTGTTAACCACTAATAACACACAAAGTAAATGGTGATAATTTCTAATAACATAAAAAGTAAATATGATAACTAGTAATTAAAACATTTGAAATGATGATAAACACCAATAATCAAATAGTGAAAATGAAAATAAAATTCAATTACATACAATTAGAATGGAAAGGACAACCAATAATCATTTGAATATATTTATGTACACACATTGGACATAAACATGTGAATATATCATGATAATGTCTTGAGTCTTAATTACATGTTTATGTTTATTTGATCTCATTTTAAATTATATTTTTATATTTTATCCATTCTCAAACTCCTCTAGTTTACCATTCAAATTTTAATGGAAATAAAAGTTCACTCAACTCCTAACTCTAGAGTTAAATCCTAACACCAAAAGTTCCAAAGTGATTAAAATATTGTGACACATAAATTGAAGTAAAAAACAAAGACACTCATATCCAAAAGATAGATAAATGCATTTCCATAAGGAGAATTTTCATCCTACCAAATAAAAAGGTTTAATATATGGTCTACAATTCAATTTTGATATTTAAAAAAAAGACATACAAACTTTCCAAAAAACATCATTAATGAATTTTGGAAATTTTTCAATGTTAAAAATAAATAAAAAACTAAAATGGAATTTCCCTTTTGAGAACTAAAATTAGGAGATTCCTCAAGTTTCAAATGGTAATGATTTAGCAAAAAAATTCCATAGATCTAGCATAAAATGTAATTTGTAATGCCCCGCCAAGTAACCCCAAAGGATACAATACATCTAACATTTATGGCACCAATTTTTTTTAAAAGTACTAACATACATCATAGTAATCATATATCACATGAAATGAAAACTAAACGTGAACTACATAAAACAAATCCCTCGGGTTTACATGACTGCATTATTTTTATTTTTTTTACAACAACATTATTACATCACATGAAGAGTAAGTATACACCAGTAATCATAAGATAACATGAGCATGGTTAACACATTAATCAAGGGTTACAATAGTACAATGCCGCTTCCCAACATGAATGGGGAAGATACAATATAATGGAATGTTACATTTGAAATGAAGGAGTACAAAGCTGCAATACTGGATTCAACTCTAGTTCAACTCAGGAGTCACTGCAAGGTACAATTTCGCACTTCTCAATCGATAACTGGGGACCCAATGGGGTGCATAGCACGTTCCACCTAACCACGTGGACCCGAAGGCCCACCCCCCGTGCTAAGAGATGACAAGAAGGATCCCCAACAATAACCATCATACAGAACAAGGATACAAGACTTCACAACAAGATCCACAATAACATAAGGCAATCTCAACACAAGATATAACCAACACAAGATGTGCCCAACATAAGGAATAACCAATAAAGCATCTACATACAAATGCCAACATGTGCTTCCAGAGGCTCAAGAATATCATAGAGGGAAACAAATCATACTTGGTTGTTTAAGGAAGAGTGTCATCGCAATGTTGCATGGGTTACCCTGGCGAATCTTCTTAGGTCCCGGCCCCCAACTTGGGTTACCCTGGTGACCTCTTACGAAACCCGGCCCCACATGCAATCCAATGCGGCATCCATTATCTTTCATAAGGACAAGACAATTATTTTTCCATTCCAGGCCTTCTCAACTCATCTCAAGCCCATATAAGCACGTGAGCTATGAGTGAGGCATTCACTTATATCTTGTTAAAGTGTGATTCTATCCAAAACCCCTAATTAAATATTAATGTTTTCACTTAATTAATAAACTTCCAATGAGTTACCCTAAGACCACTTCCAGGTCTCGGCCCCCATTGAAAGCCACTCCCCTTATGAACAACAAAATTCAAAAGACACTATCAAGGTAAGCCCCATGCACAACATATAAAGCCACAAGATAAATTGCATTAAGCAAGGCATACACCATCTTACACAAAATCCTCATAACGAAACTATTTTCAAGTGCAAGGCTAAACCCAATCATCAAATAGATCATACGAGCAATAGTTCACAAAGAACCAAAAGTGAAGGTCAATAATAAAGCAAAATCCTTCTTTCCCTTTCTCTGGAAGACTGATAAATCACTAAAACAAGGGTTTCCCAACAAGGTGACAACAAAACTTGATCTCAAAATCAATCATCAAACTCAAAGCCAAAAAACAACCTCCATAAATAAAATTCATCATAAACTCCAAAATTGTACACAAAATGTCAAGAACAGAATAAAAGTGACATCATTACAAAGAGACCTATAGGCTTAACCAGAGCTAACATACACAATTTTTTCACAAAATTAGTCGGGTATCCAAGGGAGACCTCTATTTCTTCCTTACAAGATACCCAACCATGATTTAACCAACAAACTTACAGTTTGATAAACAACATCATGCAAAATCCATCTCAAAACAAAACCAAAATCCTATCAACATCCAACAACTGCAAAAGCAAGTCACAACTTGATCCTAATGATCAACCCAATGAGCTATCAATCAAGCAACCATGAAACACTACTTAGAGCACAACTCACAATTAAAAAAAAAAACAATCATGGATAACTTCATAAATAACAATATCATCCACCTTTTATTTATTTATTTTACTCACTACAAGGACAATCTAGTCACTAAATTATATACACATAACTAACAACTGATTTCCCAATATAATATCCATACATCAATATTAATTGTCATAGATAAACTTATCTTATTAAAAACCAACTACAAAATAATCTTAAGAAAACAAAATCAAAACCCTCATTTTCCCCTAGAATACTTCAACACTCCATCGCCAATTCTTTTCTACTACCATGATTCCCTTTAGTAACTATATAGCCAACTGGAAGTGATCTATTATAGAATTGATATGGGTCTTTCTTCATTCCTAATAAGGTTCATAAAATTAGCAAGTGGTTAAATTAAAACTATGAAAAATTCCTTATAATTATTTAACAAGTCACTTCATTCTAAGTGATCTAATAATAAATCTGCTTCCACTAGGACAATAACAAGATTCATTAAAAAGAAACACTAAATAAGAAGATCCTCGTAATTACTCGATGAAAAGAATTCCTCCTATAGAACAATTTCTAACTTTCTAATATTGACAACTTGATTCCCTACTACCTTTCCATTTCATTTATCAAAATTTCTAATTAACCAAATATTTATAAGTCTATAGATTGACAAGGGAATCAGAGAGGCTGTTTAATTTACTACACTTTTGCAAATCTAAAAGTTGCAGCTGTGATAGGTTGCCTACGGTTTCAGGGAGGCTATTTAATGTTATACAATGCCTCAACTCTAAATGTTGTAACTGTGACAAGTAGCCAAGTATAATAGAAGGTGAATATTGGAATTTGGATATGCTGCCACCCAGATGCATTTATCATTATTTTCAAGTGCTGCAACTAGACAGGTTGACAAAGGAATCAGAAAGTTTATTTAAATCCATACAACATTCTATTTTCAAGTACAGCAGATGTGATAAATTTACCAAAAGAATCTGGAAGGGTTCTTTAATTCTCTACAACCTTTTTTTTTTGTTCAAGTGCTGCACTATGAGAGGTACCGATAGAATCAGGGAGGTTATTTAAATCTGTACAACCTATCATGTTCATGTGCTGCCGCCATGACAGGTTAACAATGATTTCAGGGAACTATTTAATTTTGTATACTGCCTCAATTCTAAACACTGTACAATGATAGGTTGTCAAGAATATTAGAAAGTGCATATTGAAATTTGGAAATATTGCCATTTTCTTGCGTAATTGTCAAGACCAAATGTTATCCCCAAGACTAAAGGGAAGGAGGAAGGTGAGGTGCAAATACATGACTTAAAAGTAGGAGAAATAATGTACAGCTTTTCTTTTTGTAACTAGACACATTTCTGTTTGACAGCGAGTTTCCTGAGTCACACTCAAGTTGAAGTTTGGAAATTAACTTCACCAAAATCAATGGAAGCTCTTTATTTTGTTAATAATCGATAATATCTTATTTTCATCTGCTGCAACTGTGATAGATTGTTGGGAGCACCAGGCAGGTTATTTAAATCTTTTAACTTCCTCCAATACAATACCATAATAACTCTAGGAATCATGCATACCATGCTATACATGCCTGCTAATTGAGGTTGCGCTGTTATAACGCCTATACCATTTGGCTTAATGCCTCAAGAAGCGGCAGACTTAAAAGATACCGTTCTTTTATCTGCTTTATGAAGCCCTAAAGAAACTAAGGATTTCCCTATGTATAATAGAGCAGATAAATATTTTCAGAGAACCTCTTATATGATGCAACTATATCCATTACAACCTCTATACAGTATGGCCATCGGAAGTTATTCTCATTTAATGTAACAATCGAAGAAGAGTATTTGACTAAGATATGGCCACCTACTGGCATGCATGATCCGATACAAGATAATGAGTTCATTGATTCCATTTACTACCAAGCAGAATATCAAGGTACTGGAGAATTGTTCAAGAAACTACTTTATACATGTTTCTCTGAAGAAAAGTAAGGCTTATGCACAAGAAAATGGATTAAACTCTCTAAAACTTACAGGCCTATTGAGACATTATAGAGTCACCTTGGGTCATTTCTCTCCACCTCTCCCCTCGTCTGCCGCACCAAAAAGCCCTTCCAGCTGCAACCCGTGCGTGCTTAATCCCTGTTCAGATTTTTATTTTTATTTTTGTTTTCCTAGATCCTAAAATCCAGCGCATCCCATCAAAATCCTCCCCCAAAAGGCTACAAGTAGTTTCATAATTAGATGATGCGTTGCCCAGCATGCAGAGCCCCTAACTAACAAAAACGTCACCCACTCCATGATGAAACAGTTACAAGGAGTGTATTCCAAAATTAGTGTGCATGGCATGCGAAAAATAGGGAGAGTGGTACACCCAAGTGGCGATACACGCACCTTGCTACCATTTATTTATTTTTTATATATTTATTGCAGTATTTGTTAAGTTGTCACACATGTAGAAATTTATCATTTATTTTAAATGTCTTCATCTTTTCATAATTCTATAGTTGTTGCTATTTGGGGTTAAAAGATGAATGACGATTAACAATGATAACCTCACTCAAACGACTCCTAAAAGTTTGACTATAAGGTGTTTCATGAACTACATCCCTTGAAAGACCCTTGGGTGTTTTTCTTCCCATTCTTAAATTTAATAATGCATGTTGATAGTTAGAAATTTTTATCTTGATAGAGTATTATGGGAAGGATTCCCCCTTGAAAGAATGCTCAAAGATTGGGTCAACAAGGGTTAGGTCTCACATGAGATTCATTTTGAAGTCATGTAAAACCTTACAAAAGGTTTTATTCAACTCATCTTTAGTGACAATTATATGTTGAGGTAGACCTCTCCAAATATTTAAAGGAGACCATGGATATCTAGATTGGACAAATGAGATGCACAATGTGTTCTTTACTAATTTTTTTGAACACTTATTGTAATTGTCAATCTTCCAAACATAAGATTTGAGACTACCCTTTGGCTTCTCCTCACCCTAAACCTTTCACACAACCCAACTTTGGATCACAATCTCCTATTAAAAAGAAGGAAGGGTGGGTTATAGTTGTTAGCTACAAAACCAAAACCTTTAGCGATTTAATGTTTCTCCCCCAAACCTTCTTCAAGTTCTCTAGGGGTTAGATTTTGAAAAATACTTTAAAACCTCTAGATTTAAAGAAATATGATCTCTTCTCTCCTTGGGAGACTTCTGACTTGGGGTAGAATTTGTGAGAACCTCATTAGCAACATCATTGTTATCTTAACCACTACAGATATTGAGATATATATATATATGATTCCTTTTTCCAACAATTACGCACCACCATAACAATAAATATTTATTTTAGTTTATTATATTTATTTATTTATATTATCATATTATTCATAGCATGCTATCAAACAATTATCTCTAAAGGAGATACCAAACCACATACGGCTTCATGGTCAAGCCGAAGTACAGAGGGGGTATTACATAATTTTCCAATTCTAAAAACTTACAAATATAAATTTCACAAGTAAAAATATAGATCTTGATTCAAACTTAGCATACTACAAATGGAAATACATACAATCTCCTTAGGTGAAGGATGAAATTTAATATGAAAACTATCTAAGAATGTTTGTATAAAACAAAAGAGAATAATACATTCACAAATCAAAACCCTCAACAATAAATATTATCCTTCTTGAATGTAATGCACACAATCCTTTGGCAACTATCTTTTAGATCCAACCTAAATATCCTAATCCACAAGAAATTTATACACAATAATTTTGCAAAATAATAGCTCAGACCATGGAGGAGAGGGAAGATAGAAATAGGGAAAATGAACAAGTTATTTTTCACATCCAAAATAGTTTTTTTCCACAATTAAGACACTAATTTTTAGTTATGTCACAATGAGGAAACTATCTAATGTGTTGCACGTTCATGGTACTACTTAATCTAACTATGCTATGACTTTTGATCATATAAATGAATTAGTTGATATGCCTTGATGTTTTGACATCAAAGTTTAGATCTCATATAGGTGAGAAAGGATAAAAAATAGTGAAGAATAAATATATTGGTGAGATTGTGTGTTTCATAAGCAAAATAAAGTTAAGTTCTCATAGCAAAATGGATTTTAGAGTTAATTTGAATAATTTTGTGCAAACATAATTGGATTGTAATTTAATAGAAATTTTCGATGAAGTTTTGGAATATGCATAATGTGTTGAAATTTAATATAATTAATGAAATTTAATCTATGTATGTACTTAATGTTTGTTAAATCTTACCATCCTAAGCTAACCGCAAAATGCCTAAAATTTTAAAAACAAATGTAGGATTAAAATACAACAGATTATGATAGAAAAAATGTAAGCTCACAAATAATCACCACCATTTTATGTCCTACATACATAGATTTAGTCAAATCCTTATAGCACCAAAATATTGGATTCTAGAAGTACAACCATAATTAAAATCTATAGACTATCATGAAAGGTCTCCTAAAACTTGAAGGCTATATGATGTAAGAATGCGGGAGAAATAAAATGGACTCTTTCATATACATTTTAAGAAATATTTATAGGAAAATAATATCACAAAAAATAAAGCTTCATGGGCTATTGTTGATTGAAATTATTTGAATTCAACATAAAATAAAATAAAATTCAAATTTAGGTCCAAATTTATTTTTTTTATTCAAGGGGTAAATGCTTTTGACCCAAAGCTATGAACCGGTGAGGTCACAAATGGGGGACCTCATCCCCAAATGTTACATGTATGTATTGTCATAGAAAATATATATGTACAAAAATATCTTAAACTTCTTGGTACATATAATCTAGATCCTCTCTATCTTTTATTATCTCTAAAATCTTCTCATGGTCTTCAATAGGAAACCTCCACCTTTGTTTGGTATGCCCTCTTTTTGGTAAATTTTCAAGATTCAATCTTGTTGCTATAACTAAATGACTATAATTTAAAACCTTTTAGCCTAGCATATAATCAATAAATGTAATGCCATTTGTATCTATCTTTGTTTGATGTTAGTATGTGCCTTCAACAACCACTGATCTAGTAGGGTACTCTTGTCCATCACCATCTGTCATTGATTCTGAAAATTTTCATTTTGGTTGTTTACATCTTAGTAGATAGTAATCTACACCTTTTGTATTGTCAGGATCTACAAGAACAACAAAAATATCTCCTGTACACACCATGTAGTAAACCATGCTCAACTTAGGTAGAATATAAATTATCAATCGTTGGAAATAAAATTCAATTTAAAAATTTAAAATTTACCTATAACAACTAAATTTGATACACGTTCGTAATTAGTTGAATACAGAGGATCATAGGTATCTACAGTGTCGTTATCTTCAAAATGGTTTGATGTGTCCACTAATTGTTTAAGAGGTTTTGTAGTTGAAAGGAAAAGATGAATCTTAGAAAACATAATTATATTTTTTCTAAAAATCCATATGGTGTTACCTACAAGTTTGTGTCGGTGAAGTGCACGCTTCACACATGCTCCAACTCCATCATGCTCTCCTTTTCCATGTCCACTCTCATAGAAATTCCACAAAAAAATTTTGTCGTATCAAATATGTTGTTGGCTTAACCAATTAAAAGCTTTTGCAAAATTAAATTGTCCTGTGACGTTACAACCAATTTCATTTAAAACCAAGATAGTAAAAATAAACTATATGTGTACAGCTAATTAAGTTTGAACAAGTAAGTAAAAAAATAAACATATAATTTCAAAAATAAAAAAAATCAACACTTACCAGCACATCCATCAAACCATATCCAGTGTTGTGAAGCATCTATTTGATGTTGTCTCAAGTCTTCAAAAAAAATTGCAAAACAATGGGCTACATAGCTTCTATCATGACCTATATCATCACTGATATAAAAGTGAACCTCTTTGATGATAATTCATTCATCTTTGCTACTTTGTAGACCATCCACATGTTCTTCAACATGCCTATAAAAAACTTGTACAAATATTGCAACTTTCTCTAAATGATAATATTGGCTTTGCATCTCACTTTGAGGACTAAATGTATAGTTCTCAAAGAAGTCAACAATAGAGAGAATACAACCCGCTGGAAAGAAATTCTTTGAGTCACGAAATTTTTTAGCTTGCCATCTAGCACCATGACAATGTTGAATAAGTGGATATATGATATTGCAAAATTTGTTCATAAACTCATTGTAAGACAACTCACTCTCTTTGAGAAAAATTTTTCTGGTCTCAACTCCTGACTTTGTTGAGTATTTCTCATATTCAAATCTCTTCCACATAAATTGCATTGAATACTCAATATTGTCAACCTGTAAAAGATTCTTCAAATTTCCACACTCATTACATATATTTTTTATACACTACACTTTGAATTCATTTGAATCTTCTATTTTTTTGCATAGAAGAGACTTCATAAATTGTGTTGTACTTCTAGGGATGACTATTTTTTGATTGATTACTGCCATAGCTTTTTTGTATGTCTGAAGATGTAGATCAAATTCAACATGATTTCAACAACAAGTCTCACATATCTTATTTATATGTACAAAACTTGGTCGTAGTCTCTCAAACATCCTTTGACAAATTTTCACATCTGAAAACTCTTGAATGCTTCAAAAAACTCACTTTGAGTTGTATCTATAAAATGTTTCAGATGTGAAATTTCTTTACCATATGCACCTTTTATTTTTATAGTGTCCCTTCTATTGGAATAAACATGAGAGTGGTTGGTCCAATATTCAATCACCTGTTCCTTTACATCTTCTGAGATTTTATCTTTTTCGAGGAACCCTACAAATATTTACCCAATTATTCTCAACATTTTCATCCAATCTATTTCTCTTTTTGATATATCTTTGAACAGTTCTCTTATAAACATTAAGTAATTCAAAAACTACTTTAACTTGTCTTCTATGTGATAATTTCTTACTATAAATTACCATCATCAATGCTCTACATGCAACACTTAATTCAACAACTCAACTCTTGCTTTCAATAGAATTCAATGCTTCTTTCAGGTTTTCAACTATTGTTTTCTTTACTGATCCTGATGAATTTATTTTATTATCAACCCCTAACAACTCCAAAACAGGGGTCATTTATTTCCTCCTAAATAATTTTGCAAATAATTGTGCTCTTCCAACTATAGACTTTTCTTCAAAATATTCATTCCATATTCTTTTGTAGTGTAATTTTACTGTGCTTTTAGGTAACATATCTTCAGATGAAATACTATTTAAAATGGAATCCTCATCCATCTCTATAATATTTTCCATACCAAGGAAAATATTTCTGTGACCACCTTCAGTTTGTCCTAGTACTTGTACTCCTTGGTCATCATCAATTTCCATGGGTTCTTATTCAGAAGATTCAGTTTCATCCACATTTCTGCTATCTCTTTTTATTCCCCATCACAAATTGGTCAAGTTTGAATTCGCCTACATACACAAAAATAACATGCATTTAAATTTTTTGATGTTTGTATTGGATAAAGTGTCCCCTAATATCATGGAGGTATGACTATTTTTTACAGTGAAAACAACATGTAAACCCATCATTATGTATATGGAAACTATTGTCTGGAATCTTATCCTCTGTGAGAAAGCCTGATTTGATAAAAGTGGATGATCCTAGTTGATAGGATATTATGGCCTTATCATTCATCATGCTCGACTCTTCTTGATCATTTGGGATATAGATTTGATCCATGGTAGCTTTTGTATGTTCTTTAACTAGAATTGTTGTTGTGGGTTGCATTTGACCACCTCTGTAAGATGTTTACTGAATCTATTATCATTAAGAGCTTTTTTTATAGTGGATTGGGTTATTTCTTTGTCCTCAATTTCACTTGTTTCACTAGTTGCAACACTAATGTGATCTTCCCCATCAAAGTCTTTTCCCCAAGGGTTTCCTTCTTCTTCAAAACCTTTTTCTCTTGTTCTAGGGGTCATATGTGATTGTTCTGATCTTCAATCTAAGGTAAGATTATGTATGAGACCTAAGACTTGGAAGCAATAAAAGGATATGATTCTAAGATGGGATATGAAAATGGTATGGTACAATATGACAAGCTAAGAATGCAAGAGCTTAAAGGAAACTCTAGGTCCAAAGTTGGTTATGGTGTAAAGGATTTACTTGTGTTATGATGGATACACACAAGGACCAATGATAAAGAGAGGGTATGTAGGAGATGATGGACTCCAAAAGGATTTCCCTACTCAAGGATAATGGTATATTACCTAACTTAAGGATGATGAACCTCAAGTGATGCGGGTGATAGATAGCCAATGGTTTGATTTCAAGACCTAGGAAGAGTAGTCTAAGTGCAAGCTAAAGGTTTGTTTGAGCAATAGTGGATATGCAAGGGTGGAGGATATGCAAGGACTTGGTGGAATGTAAGGATTGAAAAATTAGAACTAAAGGATTGATAGCCCCAAGAAAACTAAGTAATAGGTTCATTTTGGATGTTTTTTTTGTTTAACGTTTTGGGGTTTTACAAGGTTTATGGTGTTGCAAATTACTAGGTGTGATGTTTGTTTCAGGTCTATTTTTTAACACAAATGCAAGACATAGTAGACAAAATGTTTGATTTTAACAATACAAGCATAAATCCTAAGGTTGGAAAGGACTATATTCACTGGATTCCACGTGGGTTTCCCCAACTGCACTTATTCTTAGCGAGTGACTTAGAAGCTTGGACACACTGGCTCCCCTCCACGACACTCACTTCTCAGGTCAACAAAGCTTCGAGCCCTCATGAATCTCCCATGATAGATTCTTCACCTCTACTAAGAACTACAAGAATGTGGATGCCTTGGCAATGACCGTTGTTGCACCAGCAAATAGAAAAGGATTTTGGCAACTACAAACAAGAGGTGTCTAGTAAGGGCATCCGTTTGAGTGGTTATACATGCAACAAGATTAGCTCTGATAACGAGGATTCCCAACTTGTAGAGGTTACACTCTACAAGGTTTATGGGGATTCACTTGTCGGCATAACACATTCACACTCGTGGTACTTGAACTTTCCTCAAGCATCCATTTTATATACTGGTTGGAAGTAGCTTGGCTTTAGCCTATTACCGATTGGGTCGTTCCTTTGGGGTGATTATTTTTTCCCACCAAGGCAATCCCTCTAAATGATTAAACACAAATGATGGGTTTGGTTTCTGATCACCAAGTTTGCATAGGATGAAAGCATATTCCCTACCATCTCAAGCATAACAAAAAGTGTTCATTCATCCCCTAGTTAAATCTATATGGTAGAAGACAATTGTTCATTTTAATGCACCAATTGAAATGTGTTCTAAGCTAAAATACAATCGGTTTCCAAAAAAAAAAAAAATGGCCAAACGTCTTGCAAAACCACATATTAGTAGTTTTTCAATATTAGTCTTTGATAGTCGACAACTACACCACTTGTTAGTCCAAGCATTAGCTACAAAAATTCATAGTAAAGCACAATGAAAATATAAGCATGAACATAAGATAATCTAGCAACAAACATATAAACATTAGAACAAAAAAAAAATTAAAAAATTTACCAAATCTTATGTATTAGATGCTTGATTTTCCTATTCAACCTTGTGACAAATGCAAATAACTAGATAAGTATCTTGTTGTTCAATATTAAATAGTTATTTAATAGAAAAAAGTAAATCATAATAGAAATAGTTCATCAAAAAGTGGATAAAAATGGAAAAAGCCAAAAAAAAGACTAGTAAAAGCTAACTTAAATAGTTGTTTCAATAAAAACTAGACGAAAAATAGGAAAAATCTAAAAAAAATATTCAAAAAATCAAAAGATTGGCCATTTTATGTTTCAGTACACAATCGATGAAAAAGGAAAGAAATTTGGTGAAAATGGAAACAACCAAAAAATCAAATTCGAATAAATCATAGTTTCGCCCAAATACCATCTCGTCGAACAATATTCGGCTAGATATTATTCGGCCAGATACTATTTGGCTGGACACTATTCAGCGAATTTGGATTTGGCCGAATCTAGTTCGGCTAAATATATCCACATGGCAGGTGACATGGTAGAAAAATCACCATTTTATCAAATTTCTAGAGATTTTCAACTTCTACTAAATATTTCTTCAATCAATTTTTTTTTAAAAATAAAAATAAAAGTACCCTTTTGTAGAGCTCACAGTGTTGAATCCAAATATATATATATATATATTGATTAATTTTAGTATATAAATATTTGAAAATATTGTAAGTAGGTTGTTCAGAGTCAAAAAGAGGCTCAACTGAAATTAAATAAAAAATAGTAAATCATCATAAAATAAATTGCAAAATATATGATGCCCTAGAGGAGAGTATCCTCTTCCAAAGGGTATATTTTGTTTTTTGAAAATGAAAAAAAAAAAACAATACTTGACATCAACTGAAAACTACCAAATTCGGGTAATTTTAACTTTAAAATGTTATGACGAGAAAAATATACATCAAAATTTCAATTTTTTTTCCATGCCCTACATATTGAAGTTAGCTATCTAGGAAAAAAAAATAGGAGAAAATGAAAAAAAATTATGTATGTCTCTTAACGTCAACTGAGCACCACTTTTTCTTGAAATTTTTAGCATAATAAAATTTTCTTTTAAATTGATAAAAATATATCAAAATTTTTATTTTTTATTTTTTGAAAAATTACAAGAATAAACTTCAAAAAAAGTTCTACATTTTATTAGTTTACATCATTTTGAAATTCAAAACATAAATACCACTTTTATGTGGTTGAAGTTGAGAACTTTTTCTCATGTTGGTTGATTCCTTTATAAAGTGTGACACAAGTCTGTACTTTTACCTAGCAGCTTGAGGGAGAACTTAGTAGGGATCGCAGGATGAGACAGAGAGTGGAGGAGGAGGTGAGACAAGTGATCCCTCATATTGCACAATAGGTACCTCTTCAATAATAGTGAAAATAGCCACCACAACATGATTATTAGTAGGATTAGATATGTAAGACCCTCCTCGAGATGAGGGAGTAGGAGGTGACGATCACCACTGAGATGCGGATGTCAAGTTGGCTCTCATTTTATCGAAGAGAGGTTAGGAATGAAGACAACACGATGGTTATAGGATGGAGCACGGCTAGGTAACCATGTAGCTCATATAAAGGACTACTGAGAGAGAGAGAGAGAGACCAGGCACTAGCATAGTGGGATTAGGCTAGGGGTGAGTGAGATGCTCATACTACAAAGTGTGACACAAAGATCTCTCGATGGCACAATCATAGTAAAAATAGATTCTAAGAGAGCTTTCCAAGTATAGTTGGAGATCACATAGGGCTCCATGGTGACCATGGATAGACATATTAGAGAGAGGGAGCACCTTGTGTAGGAGAATACATATTATTAGATGCAACATGAGGTGACTGTCATGCGCGAGTAGAGGAGGTTGAGGTTCACAACCATGAATTCCATTACAATAAGATCAAATAGATTAGAGGGTGGCTCTGTCAATTGACCCTTCACAGTGAACACACAAGCTCATTCTGCAACTTAATAGGTCACCAAAAAACAACCAATAAACCTAGAGATCTCTGGGACATGGAGAGGAGCAGGATTAGCCGATCATGGGGCCTCCACCCTATCAACCTCCTCCTTTGAGAGGATCATAGGAGTGGATAGGCATTTGTATAGATTTTTGATGTATACATCTTTGATTTTGATGTACATTTTATATAGACATACTTGTGATGTATATACATTTATCAGCCACTAGAGCTTCTTGTACATATGTATTTTTGATATGTAGATATATATCACACATGTGACAGATGATGATGCACTATAACATTTTTATTTTTGATGATATTTATATTAGATTAGATGATTTTGATGTGGCTATTGATGTGTATTCTTTCCATTGATGTTATGTATGATGTTTATGATTTTATATTATGTTTATTATTATGATATGATTATGATATGATTATGGATGCATTGATGATTATGAGATCGTGATGATTCTAATGATTATTTTTGTTATTGTAATGATATGCCTGATTCATAGATGTTATGATATGATGCAAATGTTGATATGATTAAATTTTTGTAATTTTTTGAAATTTTGATGATATTCATGATTTATGAATGCATAGCTAATGATTTTATGGATGTAGGATGCACATGATACTAATGATTTCATAGATGCTAATGATTTCATAGATGTAGGATGCATGGGAATGATGTTAGTAAAACGAATTGATAGAGAGAGATTAGATGACAAAAGAATAGATGATGTTGATCAAATTATTGAAAATCCATTTGTTATGAATATGGATGTGAATGATAGTGATGATGATATTTGATGATGTATGAAAAATGTGATGAGTATGATTTTTCTTTTTTGGAAAACTAAGTAATTTCATCATATCAATCCTTATTAATATAGCAAATAGAAACGATGCACTGAAATATGAAGAAGGTGGATTTGTATCTATTGTGTGGAATTTTACTATGCAAACAAAAGAAGTATTCATGTTCATACCAAACATATAAAAACCTTGTTTTGAGAGTATAGAATAGAAGTCAGGGCATGTTAGACCAATCCAGAGAGAGGTATGAAGAACCTAACATGCAAGGCCACTTGATGTTGCTTGAAATGACCTCTACACACACAAGGAAAGTATTTGTCATGTTCATATTACAATAATATCCAACAAACATGGCATATGAAATCAATTTGACCATGCCCCATTCCTTTCTCTCTAAATTTTTTTGAATACATCCTCGAGAGGTCATCAGAATAATACAATAAGATAAATTAAAAAAAAGACCAAAATAGATTTTGAAGAAAAAGAATATCCCATGGGAATATGCCTTTGAGAGGGAAATATAACAATTAAATAATTTGAGATTATTTAATTTTGGAGGATTAGGATATTCCTTGTTAAAAAAGAATATTTCATGCAAGTAGAATGGAATTAGACAATTAAATAATAAAAATTATTTGATCATGATACATTAGAAGAAAATTGGATTATGGCTAACTAAATAATTAAAATTATTCAATTAAGGGTGATAAGAGGAAAATTAGTGAAATATGATAAATTAATTTAATAATTAAAAATTATTTAATTAAGAGAAGAAATAGGATAATGAATGAAAAATGGTGTTAAAAGGGGAATTAGTGACGCAAGTGATGAAAATGTTTAATGTTAATGATGGAAATAATGGAAAATACAAGATCAGGGATGTATGATACGATTTAGGCATTTTTACATGTCTACAACCACTATCATCAACTTTGGGAAAGGAAAAATGAGGGAAAGATGTTTGAAAATGTAGACACCTAAAATTGTCTAACACATCACATATTCATCTAATTCACTATTTTCATCATTTTCACTCATTATCTCTATTTCATCACCTTTAATTAAATAATTTCTAATTATTTGGTTAAACTTAATATTTTCCTCTATTAATTGAATAATTTTAATTATTTAATTAATTCACCATTTTTCTCTCCATCACCTTAATTAAATAGTTTTTAATTATTTAATTAATTTCAAATTTCCACTTTCTCATTTTTGTTAAATAATTATCATTAATAATTAATTTGCAAATATTTTTCTATATCCAACTTTAATTAAATAATCTTGATTATTTAATTTAAATTTCTAATCTTCCTCTCACCCACCTAATTAAATTTTTATTATTATTTAATTAAAAATAATCATTCTTCTTATCTCTCATAATTAAATAATTTCCTAATTATTTAATTACCTAATTTTCTTCCACAATTAAATGAATTATTTAATTCATTTAGTTACACATTCCCTCCAAATGGAATATTCCAAAATTCAAATTTGAAAATATCTCCCTCCAAAAATATCTCAAAATATCTTCCTAAAATTTAGGGAAGAGCTTCAATTAACTGAACCTTTCCTCTTTATGCATGGCCTCTCGACCCTTCAATCACTCTCCACCATTGATTTCATCTTTAAAAATTCTAACCATTGATCAAATATTCTAAGATCTATAAAACAAGCCTTAAGCCTCCATTAATTCTCCTCAAAGTTTTTATCTAATTAGTAATTCTCTTCAATTGAGCTTCAAACAATCAATCCTCCATAGCCATCAATATTTTTAAGATTTTGCACAATTGGGTTTATGGTAAGCATGAAAAATCCAACATATCAAGGCATAATTCTCTCAATTTCAATAATGGGGTAAGGACTTACATATTTGGGTGAGGTAAAAGTGGGGTTTAATTTGGTTTATTCTCTTTATTCTTGTTTATTTCATTTGATTATTAATTTGGTTTATTGTCTTTTTTCTTGTTTATTTCATTTGGTCACTTCATAGGTAATGGGTTTAACTTTATGAATTGGTCTTGGTTTTGTGATTTAATTTAATCCTATTATTGATTGACCTCTTATGATTTATTTCTTAATTATTCTTGTTCATATTTTGGCATGCTTGGTGGGACTCACATCTCTGATTTGACATCAAATCAAGTTTTCTTGTAGCCATAGATTACATTGACACAATTGGAGATAGATCGATGACTTAGAAAAGAAGATAGATGCATTTGATTGTACAGTGAAACTTCTGCAATGTACATTGATTCTTATGAGCAATGAATCAACATGTTTGACTATTTTGTTTTATAATTCTATAGGGTTATAGTGAGACATTTAATTCCCACAATGAAACTTTTGATAGAAAGTGGCATATCTAACTTTACAATGATGCATTTGACCTAAATTACCCTTTGTTAATCTAAAACCCTAGTCTATACATATCGACATTTTTGAAATACATCAATACCTTTGATAAACACAGTGATGATTTTGACCTATAATGACAATTTTGACATAGTTTTCCACATCTGATAAAGGGCAACATAATTCATTTGACATCTTATGACCCATTTGAAATATATCCCGAGGCTATTGAAAGTACATTAACACTTTTAGAATACAAAGCAATGCTTCTAACTATCGAATTAATTTTATAGAATCCCCAAAATTTCAATCTCTAGAATTCAATAGAAAATTAGCCTAGGATCTAAGACTTGTCTTGTAACATACCTACAACTAGAATTCATGGTCTATATAGAAAATAAACTTTCACACCCATCTTATACAATTTTTCATCTTGGAATTTTAGAGTTACATATATTTAGCTTTGGACAAATAGTGACATTACAATTATCAAGAAATATCAACCCACCCTCAACCAAAATCAATCATAGTCTTGTTTAGATCTCCCATCCTCTCTACTATTTTATCTTTTTCTTAGAAAATATACATTATCAATCAAATAGTTTAATTAGCATCAAATAATTGTGAGAAAACTAATTTAGTGGTCTCATCTACTCCTAAGTTAGTGAAGTCACCATCACCCCTTTACTTAGAATCATTAGTCTAGTATAAGTAAATATCATCCTTTAGCACTTATCTAATGACAATCTATCATAGCATTGAATGTTAGAGGTTTTCACATCTCTCATCAAATCAAACATCATCAACGTTAATCTTTGTCCAAATATATCTAGTGCAGCTCGAGCATAAGTCCATATTGAAATAAAAACTCATCCACATCATAATTACGTTGGAAGTGGTTTTCATTGATGTCAACACTTGGTGAATTTTTTGCAGTTGTCATTGGTGTCAGCACTTGAGAAGTAGGTGAGATTGTTGGTAGTGATTGTCATTGATGTCAACTCTTGAGAAGACTATTTGGGATATTGTTGGCATTTGTTTTTATTGATGTCAATACTTGGTAAGATTGTTGCAGTCATGGTTGTTTGGATTTGGTTGTCATTGTTGACAACATTTTGGCTAGGATATCATTATTTTCATGCATTTGATATTGGTGTTCTTGATAGTTGGATGCCATGCATTGTCTAATGAAAATGAAAGATGTATTTTGTATTATTGTTTTCAGTAGAGTTGATTGAGAGTTTTTGTTTTAGGAAGTTGTGTTGAAGACCGATTGGGAGAATGCTCTACATTCCTCCATTGTTGAAGATATGGTCTTTTAGTTTAGGATTCAAAGTTTATGTTCAGTGGATGTTGTACTCTAATCTTTTCAGGTCACTAGTGTTGTCGAGGATATTTATGTAATTTGTAAAAATTTGGTAGTGTTGTTGGTTGTCTCCACTGGTTCGAAAAAATATTCTTATTTCTCCCCATTGATGTCTCTGCTCCTACAACTTGGTGGATGTGCTCTCAATTTATGTGCAGTGTCTTAGTTCCAATTCCATGTGTTAAAGTGGTTTGCAAGATGATCTATTAATGTTATTGAATAGGTGGAAAATAGGTTCACCAAAATTGGAATGATAATAAAGGGGTATGATGGACCTACTTCTCACTAATTCATTAGGAAATGAGATCCCCACAATGAATTGACTAAAAAGGATTAGGTGAATCAACTCAATGTGAGAATCTTCAAATTTCATCATGCTTTGAGGATGGGGGTCAAGTTCAAACAACACTTTTGGGAGAAAAACTAAAAGTAGAAAATTTACACAATTATGCCAATTCAAACTTGAAACAACAATATGAAACTATATATTAGCATAAAAATATAATTGATTTCATATTTGAGAAGGGAAAAAAGGTGTTTACTAGTCACCAAAAGTCACTGTTAGGAGGTTATCTGGAACTCATTTTCCCATGGCCAAATGGGTGTTTTTTAGGGATTTCCAACAAATTTTGGGAGCTTTTGATGTTGATCTATTGCTTTTGATTTTTCTAGGTTTTAGTGTTAGAAAGTTAGAAATCAGATCTATAGGTTAGATTTCATGATTTGACAACAATTTTTCAAATTTTGCAACTTTGACAACTTTTC
>VDFB02368250.1:0-23716 GCA_007258455.2 Sequoia sempervirens | reverse complement strand
GGATATATTGTCATCGTAAGAAAAAGAAGCAAGAAAACTGAATCTCAACTGTTAATTAACAAATGTCAACATCAAGGCTACTAGCTTGTGATTTGAGACCTGGTGGGCACGCCCTCAGTGCTAATATGGTTTGCATAAATGATCAAGGAGTTGAAAATCTGCAATTTAGCAATCTCATGGTTGGAAGATTCAGTCATCTTCTCAGCCAAGGAATATTGTGTAAACTCCAGAGAGGCAGGCTCTCAAATAATTAATGGGTACATTTACTTTATATAAAAACAGAATGGTGGTGGCATAAAGAAGAATTTCATGCAAGAGATGTTGGTGACATGCAACAAATTGGAACCATGTGATGACTACCATTTATTTTGAGAAGGAATGGGAAAAAAAAAGCTTTGGCTATACTTTGCAACATTAGAACATCTAGGATTATCAAAATTATATTCATAATAGTTTTCTCATTTCCTAATTTGTCTTTATTGACCTATCAAACACTCAAAGTTGTTTATCATTATATAAGTATTAAGAATGCTAGTTACACAGCTAAAGTTCTCTGTTGAGAGTCATGAAGGCTACAGCTATTGAATTTATGCATGAGCAAGCTATAGTTTAGTGAATTGTATCTCTTACCATGTTCATATATATGTAGAATTATATTTTTGTCACTTTTGCATCTGTCAAGGCAATGATTTAAGAGAATTTTTTTTTGCAGGGGCACTGTACTGAAGAACTCAGTTATTTGGATTGCAAATGAGAGGATATATCAAATGAGTATTAAAGGAAACTACAGTTGAGGTACAAGAGTCCTGCTTCCGTGCTATGCAGTACAGGAAAATGCCCCCACAAGGCGTTTTACAGCACGACACTCCTCAAAAGGATAGCAATTTTGAGGGAATAAGTATTAAGAAAAAGTATATACGGAAAAAGAAAGATGAGCCTCTTGGTGCTATTAGTTCCACTTCTCATAGTCACCATATAGACTCAAAATTGGCATGCACAGATGACAGTGTGATTGGAAAAAGAGAGTTTCGTGATGTTCCACAGGAACAAAAATTGGAGCTTGTAGGTAAATTATGTGAAGTGTCCGTAGGAAATAAAAAGCAAGGTATCACACATAATCAGATGGAAGAACAAAATATTGCTGGAAATTGCAACATTGACGGAATCACCTGTGATTTTTCAGATGAGAAGTATATAGTTTTCAGAAGAAAAAGAAAAAAAAGTAGTTCAAAAGAAATTGAATCTCATTCCAGCAGGAAAGAACAAAAACAAGATATAGCGTCTGACATGGTTTGTGAAAAGATTGAAAGTCAAGACCATAATATTAGTTTGGAGCAAAATATGCCTCAAAATCTTGATTGCAAATGCTTACAAATGTAGGTATCTCATTTACCCTGCATGAACTATTTTTTTGAAATTAAAATAGCATCTTTAATTTTTTAGTATTGTTCGTCTTAAGTGTCATTATATAAGATAAACCGGCTTCAACATGTGTTTTGTTCTATGCATAATTTGATTCAAATGGATCGAGTTATTCACCATGTTTGTTATTTGTTTCTAGAACGTGTTATCAGAAAACCTTATTTGATAAAGAGTATCTTTATCATTATGTTTTTTTAATGAGGTGATGACTTCATTTGAGTTAAATTTATTTGTAAAGATCTATATTGCAGATTTCAATGCACTTTGCCTTAAGCTATTTTTTAACCTCCTCACAAATGTCATAGTCTTCTATGATGGCTATTCATAAAATGGCACCAAAAACATGTATGAGTAAAAACGCTTAGGTCAAGGCTTAGAGCAGGATATCACTCCATTTTCTCTAATTTTTTAGCACTTCAAAGCTTTTTAAGATGAGAAACAATAATGCAGAGATTCACAGATAGGGAAGTGACAAAGCTTCAATAAAAATGCTGAACAAGTTAGGGATGTCAAGATTCAATTGCTCTGAGCACTAGCTATCAAAATTACAACCAAAAAAATCATTCTTAGCCCTACTAGCAACAGTTATGATTTGGTTGAGATACTAAATTGGCAATACTACTAGCTATGGCAGTGCCATTAATGCTAACAAGAAAATGACCAACATGGCTTTGGCAAAAACAAGGGCTTTCTAACTATAATGTTGTAAAATTGCACCCCTTGCAATTTAACATACATTCTTGCATTTGCTTTAGTGTCCACTCCCTTGGCATTTGTGTAGGCTCATTTTAGCCCTTGCATAAACCTTTTACCCCTCTTAGGATGTTCGGGACCCCTTTTTAGTAGCTACCTTTGCGCACTAGCTTTGCATCAAACCTTGTGCCTTTCCCATTCTCGTCGTTTTGTAGCATGATGTGTCTAGACACTAGCGCGCTGCGTGGACATCCGCGCACCGCGCTAGCGCCCTGTGATGTTTCAATGTTCAAACGACCATTTCCGAGCATGTTTGCCACTTGTTAGCTAATTTTGTTGGTGGTAATGATTCGGGATGCCTTGTAACCACCCAGGATGTTGATGTTGATAGCGTCTGGCCTCAACTTCTAGCCCCGACTTTCAAGCAATAAAAATAAATGTAGCCTTATCGGTGATTTATTTTATTGAGACGTCATTTGGTGAAGAGGTGCTTCACATGGGATAATAAATAATATTTATTCATTGTTTGTTAAATCGAGTTTATATGAGGCTGACCTCATAATGTTTGCCACCTTCATGAGTCACATCGCTTCATGTTTAAGGCCGACATCATTCCTTGAAAGGATGCGATCTTCTCCTCATTGTGTATATATTAGAGATGGTTATTGTTCATTTGATTATTCATATTCATTCCATTCATAGTGCGAATTCAAGACAAGTGCGAGATCATCAAAGAGATTGATATTGTGTCTTCAAGGAGATCGATTTTATTATCAGCAAAGTGTTAGCTTCTTTTGTGTGCATCAAAGTGTGGTGCTGTTATTTGGCCTTGCATTTGGCCTTATTGTAAAAGCAAGTTGGCTTCTTTATTCAAGATATAAGAGATACTTTGTTTTTGGGTTTTTCTCCCTCAAGTTGGAGGGTTTTCCCAAGGTATATGCTGTGTCAATTTGTTTAAAATTGCTCTATATCTGCTTATTTAATTTCTAATCCTAAAACTAACATGGTATCAGAGCGGGTTTAAGCAAGATCGTGATTAGATTTACATAAGCAGCGTTATCTTCCACTCTTGTTCTTATCTTCTTGTGTCTATCTTATCTTCGAAAATGGTGAACGGGCTCAAGGTTGAAGATAGACTTGAAGGTGCTTCCAACTTCACCTCTTGGAAGTTTAGAGTGTTGCTTGCATTGGAAGAAAATGAGATTGTTGAGTTCGTGGAGAGCGAAGTTCCCGAGCCTTCTGATGAGAATGAGAAGTCACAATGAAAGAAGAATGGTACAAAGGTGAAGAAAATTTTGGTTGATTATGTGAAGGACCACCTTGTGCCGATTATCTCCAAGTTGAAGACAGCAAGAGAGATGTTCAAGACCTTGGAGGGATTGTATGAGATCAATAACACAAGCAGAGCTCTTGCATTGAGGCAACAACTTCATCATGTCAAGATGGCGAAAGGAGATTCTGTCATCTCCTTCTTCATGAAGATCACCGAGTTAAGAGATCAGCTTTGTGCCATTGGTCATATGGTTGATGATAAGGACTTGGTCATGTTGGCACTTAATGGTCTTCCTCAATCTTTGGAGCCATTTATCCAAGGTATTAGTGGGAGATCAAAGCTACCTAAATTTGATTGTCTTAAGGCAGATTGTATTCAAGAGGAATCTAGATTGGCAGCGAGAGGCAATGGGCAAAGTTCTACCAATGAAGACATTCATGTACTTGCCGCTCATTCATCAAAGAAGAAAGGAAGAGAAGGGAAGAAAAGCCTCTTCAAGAGGAACAGAGATAAAAGATCAGATGGTGCTCCTGCATCTAAGAAGAAGGATCTCTCCCATATATAGTGCTTCAGATGTGACAAGTTTGGTCACTATGCGAAAGATTGTCCAACTAGACCAAAACAACATGCTTCTATTGCGGATGTGGGTGAGATCTCTCCTCGGAAGGATTCAAGTGGATTTCTATTTTATTCTGTCCTATCAAGCAACGTTCCAACGGATAGCAACACTTGGTTGATTGATAGTGGCGCCTCTTGTCACATTACTGGTTTTAGAGAACATCTTTCAGATTTGGTGGAGAGAGATACAAGCATTCAAGTCATAATTGGAGATGATGCATGCTATTTTGTGAAAGGTGTTGGAACCTCCTCTCTTCACTTAGATTCCGGCATCTCTCTTCAGTTGAGCGATGTGTTATTTGTACTAGACATCAAGAGAAACCTTGTTTCAATTTCAGCTTTTGAGGACAAGGGTGTGATGAGGCCTGTCGTCTCTAACCCAAAACTGTAATGAGACCTGTCGTCTCTAACCCTTGCCAATAGATATGTGAATGATGCAATATTGTGTTGTTTGATGTTTTGCAATTTATTATGAAATTTCTCAATAGGGAGCCAAGTAACAAAGCATTACAAGATATTCTTTAATGAATGAAATGCAACTGACAAGAGATAATAATCAGATGGTAATGAAGATGAAATGTAGGTGTTTTCAGACCTCCTTATGCAAAGATATAACTGAACGAATTGTGAATGTGCAACTACAGCATTTAAGTAATTTTGACAACAATTAGCATGAATCTAACTAAGCCCTATGATAGTGCAAGAGACCTTTAATGCTTTTACCAGCAATGTAAGATTGAGAATTGCATGCAATGAACATTTCCAGCTGTAAGACAATTTGCCAAACAATTGGCATGCAAACTTTGGCTTCAACCTTCTTATTCGATACTGAAATACTGATATGTAATAGACCGTTTACAATATTTCTGTTGTTTATCAGAAGCTACAGTATGACTGAAATACATGGGTTTCACATGACATGACTGCAGTTCCCTCTTACAACCAATCTGAGCATTAACATTAGCTAATACTTGACATGATACCACCCCCAGAACTCACACAGCAGTAACTGAGACACTTTAAAAGACTTGCAGACCTGGATATATGCATATGCAATTAATTAAAATATGAAAACACCTAGCCTGTATCTCACGCCTGCCCTATAGATGAAGACAACAGTCTTTATAAGTCTGATGATGCTCACAGCATGATACTGAACCCTTCTGTGACCTCCCAACAGCACCATAAATGCCCAAAACTTCTCACGTGAGGTAAAGACAGGGCCCCAAGTGAGGTAAAGACTGCACCCAAGTCTGAAAATTCGACCTTAAAGAGGTCAATAGTATTGTAGCAGCACTGTAGCGCGGGTACTATTCACGTCACTGTAGCACCAACACTAATTCTGATCTGCAAGTAATAAACTTAGAATTTCTTCATTGAATTCTTTCAAACCCTTAACAAATCTTCTCCAATATGCCCTAAATGATTCCCATGTGCCCAAGAGGGATGATACACAGCCAGCTATAAATGTTCTTCAACAATAAATTTCAAATCCTTGTAGAAAACTTCACCAATTTGCACAAATGAAAGGACTGAATTATCCTCTCCTCAATTTGCAACCCTTCAAGAGATATTTCACTCCCTCAGTTATGCTATCAATAGGAAGTTTTCGCTTCTATGATTGCAAGAAGAAAATTGTGAAAGCCTTAGGTCTACAATAAAAAAAATCAATCAAAAATAATATCTATCAACTCCACGTAGAATGAGCTCTTACCTCACTTTTTATTCTTTCCTTAAGAGAGCTCAAACACCTTCCAGGCCAATGTGGGATAAAAGATTTATTCCCACATTAAATTATTCACTTAACACACTTTAATATATTAAAATGACTTTATTATTATAAAGTTACTTTATAACTTTATAATAATATTAAAATATTAAATAAATCACTTAAGTCACTTAAACTTTACTATCTCGATGTACTTATTCTGACAAGGCCATTTGAGCCGAGCTTCCATTAATTCCTCTCTGCTCTCCGCGTATTTGAGGCCCATCTAAAATAGAAAACTCTAAATGTGCTGACTTACTATAAATGTAAGTAAGGTGGAACTCCAGGGCTCAGAAACAAATTAAAGGCCCAATCATGTCGCATTAATCGGCCACATGCTTTGCTCGCGTCTTCTATTAATAGGAACCCCGACTCCAAAATAGTAACTTACTATAAATAGTAAGTGTGCTAATCTCAGTCAAATAACCTGTGAAGGCTAAAACCCTAATCCAAATGGGAAGAGTAGCTGTTCGACCAACCAGTAAAATCGCTTACACGAGACCCTCTATCTATAATTGTTAGCCTACGAGGGTCAAATGATAGGCTAATCTTTACGAACTTTGATGCTCACAAAAATGGGGACATTACAAAGGGATATCAAGTTGCATTCTTTGAAGGAAAAGTTCTTGCATGGCTGAAGAACTCTAGCATCAAGACAGCTCGAGTGATTGGTGTTTGAAAAGAGAGTCTCTATAGACTTTCCACTCGACCAATGTAGGCCTTGTTGCATGATTCCACCAGTTCATGTGAGCTTTGGCACAAAAGACTTGCTCACCTTCATTTCAGAGCACTCCCATCCATGGAGAAGATGGTCACTGGCCTTCCTAAATTCAGCGAGGAGCATGAAGATACTTGCTGAGGATGCGCATTGGGTAAGAATACTAAAGGACCTAATCATAGTAGTGAAAGTAGATCTAAATGTATTCTAGATCTTGTTCATTCTGATTTGTGTGGTCCAATGTCTGTTGCTTCTTTGAGTGGTTTTTGGTATTATATAATTTTCATTGATGACTACTCTAGAAAGACTTGGATGTATTTCTTAAAGACTAAAGAATCTGAAGAGGTACTTGAGAAATTCAAAGAATTTAAGGCTCAAGTAGAGAACTTGTCCGGGAAGAGGATCAAAGTTCTGAGATCTGACAACAGAGGAGAATACATCTCTGGAGGCTTCCGTAACTTTTGTATCGGGGTGGAATTAAGAGGGAGTTTTGTGTCCCTTACAATCCACAGCAAAACGGTGTTGCAGAAAGGAAGAACAGATCCATTGTAGAAGCAGCCAAAGCCATGATCCATGATCAAGACTTGCAAACCTTCCTTTGGGCAGAAGCTTCTAGGACAGCTGTGTATGTTCAGAATCGGAGCCCTCATCGTATTTTGGAGAACATGACTCCTGAAGAAGCTTTCACAGGTGTGAAGTTTGAAGTCAGTCATTTGAGAATCTTTGGTTGTCCTGTGTATGTTCATGTGCCTAAAGATAAAAGGACTAAATTGTAAATTGGAACCATCTGGCAAGAAGGGAATATTTGTGGGCTATAGTGAGTCTTCAAAAGCCTACAGGATTTACATTCTAGGTCAGAAACTGATAGAGATTAGCAGGGATGTTACATTTGAAGAGGATGTTGCATTCAAGAGATCTAAAGGCTCTCACATGGAGATAGATAATGAAGACCAAGAGACTCCTCAGGACATGGAAGTTGACCATACTCTTGAGATTTCGAGGGAGTCTACTGAACCAGAAGAAGATGGTGATCTAGTTGAGCCTTTGGAACCAACTGATGGGCCTAGAGACATTGTTATTGGTCGAAAGAGACCTCTATGGGCTAGGAAAACAATGTAGGAGGTAAAAAAGTTTGCAACTCCTAGAGGACCATTCAGAGAAAGCAAAAGACCATAGAAGTTTCCAAGCTATGTTGCATTAATGAGTCAAATTATTGAATTTGAGCCTTCCAGTGTTGAGGAAGCTTCAAGTCAGCAAGTATGGAGAGATGCCATGGCTGAAGAATATCATTGTATCATCAAGAACGATGTTTGGGACATTGTACCTAGACCAGAAGAGAAATCTGTTGTATCTTCTAAGTGGCTTTTCAAGATCAAGCATGTGGTTGATGGAAGCATTGAGAAGTACAAGGCTAGGTTTGTGGCTAGAGGATCCTCTCAGAAGGAGGGAATAGACCATGAGGAAACATTTGCTCCGGTTGCTCGTTATACATCCATCAGGACTATCATTGCTATTGCAGCAGCTAAAGGATGGAAGTTACATCAGATGGAGATGAAGACTGCATTCCTTAATGGTGTAATTGAAGAAGAGGTATATATTGAGCAACCTGACGGCTTTGAGATTCATAGGAAGGAGTCTCATGTTTGTAGATTGCAGAAGGCTTTGTATGGCCTTGAGCAGGCTCCTCATGCTTGGTATGAGAGGATTGATCGATACTTGATGAGCTTGGGCTTTTCCAAGAATGATGTTGATTCAAACTTGTACTTCAAGGTAATTGATGGTGAGGCATTGATCTTGGTCCTTTATGTTGATGATCTATTCTACCGAGTAGTTAAGAACACCCTACTATCAAAATGCAAGTGATATTAGCTTTGATTTGAACATATCTTGACATGCATTGGCTTCTTTGGTTTAGGAAGTATGGCGTAGGTCTAATGAGACTTGGTCACTCTGGAAGTCAAGAGGAAGTATACAATAGACATCTGAAGAGATTCGGAAGATGACGTGTTCATGCTCACACCGGGATGGAAACCAAGCCAGAAGCTAAAAAGAGTTCATGCCAGTTCGTGATCTAGTGGATCCTACCATGTATAGGCGCTTGATTGGATCATTATGCATCTAGTTAATACCTAGAATGACATTCACATGCGTGAAAGTGCTCTACCAGCCTTCCATGTGTGAACCAAGGCAAATATCTAGTTGCCAGCACCCGAGATACTTTGCTAAGTACGCTTGATATGAAGCTTGAGATACCTTCCGCTGTGAATCTAAAGCCTAAGGATACCCTAATTGGATCAAGGTGGTGTGTAGTCGGGATCTAAGAGCACTTCTAGTTGTTGTTTTAGTTTGCATTCATATGATCTCCCTCGGGTGAAAAGTAGCGCCTTTCAAGTGGGTACCCAAGCAATCGCGCAGTAGGCTGAAAGTATATTGCAGCTTGTGTGGTAACTCGAGAAGCAGTGTGGCTTCGGAAGCTCCTTGCAGGATTGTTTGGACAATCATTGGAGCCAACTGTTATTCATTGTGATAATCAAAGCTGTGTGAAGCTTTCTGTCAACCTAGTGTTTCATGACAGAACAAAACATGTTGAGATCAAATACCACTACATCAGAGATATGATATTGAGGAAAGCTATCCAGTTGAGATACATTAACACTGATGAGCAGACTGCTGATATTCTCACCAAGCCTCTCTCCAGAGTAAAGTTTGTGCACTTTCGAGACAATCTTGGAATAGTGGAGAATGAAGCCCTAGTTGAGAGGGAGACTCAACATCAGTGATCTTCTGTTATTTGCTTTAATTCATTTTTCTATGTGAGAGAAATTTGAGGTGAAAGCCTTTGTTTAATGCATCTTTCTCTGTGAGAGAAATTTGAGGTGTAAGCCCTTGTTAATGCATCTTTCTCTGTGAGAGAAATTTGAGGTGAAAGCCGTTGTTTCCATCCTCTGGGAGTAGCCATGGTGGATGTCATGTTGAGTGACTCCATGACAACATCACGTTAAGAGACTCCGTGATGATTTCCTTGTACTTGTGTTTATCCACCCTTTGGGAGTAGCCATGGTGGATGTCATGATGAGATGATGACATCACGTTGAGTGACTTTGTGATGGGAACTTGTGCACATTTTCCTTCCATACATGGGAGTAGCCATGATGGACAATATCACGTTGAGTGACTCTGTGATGAACTCTTTCCACATATGGGTGTAGCCATTGTGGGTGTCATGTTGAGAGACTCCATGACATTGATAACTGGAAGTATTCCTCCCTAGCTGAGAGGGAGTGTTGATGTTGACAACGTCGGGCCTCAACTTCCAGCCTCGACTTTCAAGCAATAAAAATAAATGTAACCTTATCGGCGATTTATTTTATTGAGACATCATTTGGTGAAGAGGCGCTTCTTATGGGATAATAAATAATATTTATTCATTGTTTGTTAAAACGAGTTTATATGAGGCCGACCTCATAATGTTTGCCACCTTCATGAGTCACATCACTTCATGTTTAAGGCTGACATCCTTCCTTGAAAGGACACAATCTTCTCCTCATTGTGTATATATTAGAGATGGTTATTGTTCATTTGATTATTCATATTCATTCCATTCATAGTGCAAATTCAAGACAAGTGCGAGATCATCAAAGAGATTGATATTGTGTCTTCAAGGAGATCGATTTTATTAGCAACAAAGTGTTAGCTTCTTTTGTGTGCATCAAAGTGTGGTGCTGTTATTTGGTCTTGCATTTGGCCTTATTGTAAAAGCAAGTTGGCTTCTTTATTCAATATATAAGAGATACTTTGTTGCTGGGTTTTTCTCCCTGAAGTTGGAGGGTTTTCCCAGGGTATATGCTGTGTCAATTTGTTTAAAATTGCTCTATATTTGTTTATTTAATTTTTGATCCTAAAACTAACACAGATAGCTTCTTTTCCTTATTTAAATGTAAACAACCCTAATTCTCTTCATAAAACTCCCTATAATTTATATCCCATAAAGGTAAACGTGTTATCATGACATTGCAATAAAAAATTTCCTTTTCTTTATTGATAATACATGAACATGTTGCTATATCAATTTACAATAAAGATTCCATCTCAATATAATAACTTCACAAGTACATGAAACAAGAATACATACCTTAACTAACATAGCTCCAATGAGCTTTAGAACAAATAGTATTAAGAAGGTCCAGGAGTCTGTCCTTTCAAATCTTGGTACATCGGCCGCTTGCTGAGGAGGAGAAACATCACTCGGGCACTTTTCTGCCAACCATGGACTTATAATGCAGTCCCCCGCACACCTATCGTTAGATAGATGGCCCTCCCTTCGAAGAAGAGATTGGTAGGGTAACCTTTAACGATTACCAACTGAGCATAGTGTTGTGTTCCTACATAACTAGGTCCTGTGCATACAGCAACTCTTGAACTAGTATGTACTTCGGGATCACAATGAACTGACAGTGTAGTCTCAACTATTTCACACCTAAGTGGATGTTGTACATTTCACTACTTTGGCCAAAGTATTATCATTCAGTACTTCGAATGAAGGTCATTTATCATATGCACTACTCAGGGCCGATTTGCATTAAGGCTTTGTTACACTACGCGTAGGTTGGTCTATTGGGGTAGTCCGTACCCTAGACGTCCTACTTCAAGCTATCTACTAGAAAGGGGGACAACTTAACAAGTACTCACAACTATCTCCCTTATACTGGACATCTTTATCCTAGGAGCTTTAATAACTTGACTAAGTTAATCTTCAACTAGTTGTGATCGGTAACTTATTAAATACCCTCAATTCATCCCCTAGTATTAAATAGCTATATGCAAACATACACTCCTTATAAGGAGTTCATAGCAATTCACTCCTATGATCCTAGTGCAAATTACACAATATGCAACCTTGAATCTTCATTTAATTTACTCTCTATGTACAAGTAGACAAGCAATTCACATTATAACTCATTCTTTCTTTCATATAGAAATACAGCTATGACTGACTTT
Source organism: Sequoia sempervirens (assembly GCA_007258455.2). Lineage (NCBI taxonomy): Eukaryota > Viridiplantae > Streptophyta > Pinopsida > Cupressales > Cupressaceae > Sequoia > Sequoia sempervirens. Next base: position 12,226 of record VDFB02368250.1, on the reverse strand, counting down.
CTACCTATGCACAACAGTAAACACAAAGATTCCTTTTCATTTAAATAATCAAGAACAGAGTGGATAGTAGAAGAAAATCCCATGCCTGATTTCAAAGCTTTCCTTCGAAAGATGAATTTGTTGCTTGTCTTCTCAGCACCTCAGCTAAAACAAACAACTGGCAAATATTTTCAAGCTTCTGCCCTATCTTACACAGATTATTCTCCCAGAATGATGTCACTCTAACACATATTTAAACTCTTCTAAGAATGATTTCTCAAACTGTCAATGGTCACAGCTGAGTGAAGCTCGGATTAACTGGTAATGGTGAACTGGTAATCCCACAGCACCAATTCTTAGAATCACAATTGACTCTCAGCAAATAGAACCTCCATAGTATACGAATGCTCTCAGCATTATGATTACTTCCAGAACATAGAGATGCTCTCAGGAAATATAGAAACTCTCAGCAAATGATTACTTTCAACTTTCGGAATTAAAGATCACTCTCAGTAATTAGAATTGCTCACATCAATATGGTTGCTCTGGAAATATGAATATTTCTCAGGAAATATAAACACTCACAGGAAATAAGAAAGAACTCTCAGCAAATATGAATAAACTCTCAGGAGATTAAACAAGTACGAATTCCTCAGCAATACTAGAAAACTCTAAAAATGAGAGCAAAATCGAATTCCAAATTGTGTTTGAAGAATGAGCCGAACGGCTCTTTTATAGTGCTTCTTGCTCAACCATTTTCCACTTTATATGGCATCCATGCTGCCAGCACTAGATTTTTAGAAGTTTTTGAGGGATTTGTGGCGAAAATCCCAGGTGAAACGTTATCCTCTCAAGCCAAGTTTGAAGCAAACATCACATGGCGAATTCCAGAGCTTGACACCTATAGGCGTTTGCTGTTTTCAGGGCATTTTTGATGTAAATGGTTTGAAAACTTCGTCCCAATGAAGAGGTCACGCCTGCTACAATCCCACGTTGCCATTTTTGTTGCCAGAAGAATAGCATTCGCATCTTTCTCTCAGACCCAGTCGCAGCCGTGCGCTTCAGGCGCGATTTCCTTTTCACGGCATTTCTTCTTCTTCTATTTTGACATATTCAAATGCTTTTAATAAAGTTCACAATGAAATATTTATCATTGCGTGATTTAACAAAGAGGTGCGATTCAAAATGAAGTCTTCAATTGAAATATTTCCCATTCGAAATTGCTTTCACGGGTTAATGCGTTTCAATTAAAGCTCCAAATAAAATCGCTATCAAAAGCCAAGGTTCGATACTCTTTAGTTGATTTAATCAATTATTTCCAAAGTCATAATATAGTCTTTAATAAAGACTTAACTATGCAAGGTAATTTGATTTACAATTTTACCCAAGGTAATTTAAAATTCAATTTCCAAAATTACTCATGGTAATAATATTAAATTCAAATATTCTTATATATTTAATATATATATTTATATATTTATATTATAGATTTATTTACTACGATATATATGTGTACATATATATTTAAATATTACTATTTAAATATATTTACATATATACATATATTTATTTAAGTAAAACTATAATTATAAATATATATTTATATATATATAAACACTTACATATTTAAATATTTACACTTATACGTATTAATTGTTAAATATGTATATTGCGAGCCAGTCAGCATACTTTCAATATACATATGTATTTATGTAAATATGTGTATATGTAAATTCCAAGGCGATATTAAAATAATATTATTATTATCCATATATATCAGGTTGGTTGGGGGTATATATACATGTATATTTGCTTGTATATTTTCCTATATGTTTACGTATTCACAAATGTATTTATATTGATGTACACGTACGGCATATCCATTTGCTCTCATACATTTGCATCGACATAAATATACTTATGTATATATGCTATATACATGTATCCATGCCCACCTCCTAACCAGTAACATAATTCCATAAACAGTTACACAAGCAAGCATCACTTATTCATGCATTCAGAAGAAGATAAGACTCCTAATGTCAACAAACAAGCCTACGGATGACTTAGCCATAACTTTAACTGACTTAGCTTACTCAATTTACAGGATGTGTGTGTATGCTCAATTGCTACTCGTTACTGCTTACCCGACCAAGTTCCTCCCCGAGTGATATTTCTCCTCTGCCTAGAGGAATGGTCCTCTTACTGCACATCGGACGCATACAACGGGAGTCATATGCTCAAAACAAAGCGAATACATGAAACATTTCAAAAGTTAGATTATTCATAGATCAATAACCTTTTTTTTCTCTTTTATGCACAGATTTCACCAAGAATAACATCAAATGAAACAACATTCATATTGAAAACAAGGTACAAGCATCGTTAGATTCACCTCCGAATTCACATTTACTATATCTATAATGGTAAATTGTGAATTTGGGATGTAACATTAAAAGTTATCTTTTCAACTCATTTGGCCTTCTTCTCCATCTTGGCTTCTCTCTCAAACATTCTCCCATCTTACTCTTGCTCTCTTGCTTGCATAGCTCCATACAGCTTGTTACAACAACACTCTCAAGCTCTTACAACACTCTTTACAACACCCTTGGCTCTTGTAGCTATTTTTGTCTCCCTCTTTGGCTTCCTTAAGCCTTGTGGATGATATCTTTCTTGCCGTATGCTTGTGAACATCGTGGGATTTCACATATCCCCTATCTGTTGCATTTATATTTTGTGATATGGGTTCTCCTCAAGCAGGGATTGCTTTTATCACCTACAGTTTGTGATATAGGTTCTCTTCCTCGAGCGGGGTTTGCTTTTATCATTTATCCCATACTTTATTTCTCTCTATCTATCTGGCTGTCAGTGGAGGTAGGAACACCAAAACAAGGGGGTTTGACTGAGGCAAACCACTATACAGCCCCAACACTTTCTCCAGATCTTACGCATGCAGGTATTGAAGATATTCACGTGCTAGAGGCTTCATTACTTGGGTTGTTGTGAGAAGTTTCTATCTTTCCTTCTCTTGCTTTATCATTTCTACTTCATTTCAGTTCTATCATATTCTGTTACTTTCCCACATTCTAAGAGTTCCTAGCAGTCAGAGTAGAAGTAGTCGCTTTGTGTTTTTTGTGACATTCTTATTTTTTTGTCCGTACGGTATGATGGTGCACATTTAGGACTCTAGTGTGCTGCTCTGTCGTCCACTCGCCGTGTTGACGTCCTTTTGCCGAAAGTTTGTCTGAGAAAACCTTTGTGACTTGCTCTTTTTGATTCTGAAACTCTCGATTTGTTCCTTTAGGTAGTTTAGGGCAGTTCGCCCCTTGGGAATCTCTTGAGAATAAAGATGTGATATAAGAGGGATTCGTTGGACACGGGTCTCTCCTTTCTTGAGTGATCACCAGGGAACGAATTTCCCTTATACACCTTAGAATAAACGGATTAGTGGAATGATAAAGAACTAAGACTCAGTTATGCTTCGGGAAAAAACTACCATAGACCCTGAGAGAGCAAAACCAAGAGATTTCTGTCTCAAAAGAGGGAGCTCTTTGGCCAAAAGATGTCAGCGTAGTTTCGGGACGCCAGTGCGGCGCGTTGTTGTCTAAAAGGCGTACTGGCGTCCTAAGCAACATAGGCCTCAGGAACTCGAACGGATAGAAACAAGCTTCACTTCTAGGTTCAGGTCTAAAGTGTATTGAGTGAAATAACTAGTCAGAAAACTATAAACTAAAATGAATGCAAGAAGGCTTGAAGAAAGCTCACTTTTCTCTAGGTGTTTGGATCTTCACTCCAAGCTCCGTTTCGTGACCTACACACAAAAGAACAAGGGGAAAAGGTTGGGGTTGTATAGGGGTCTACCTGAGTCAGACCCCCGTTTTGGTGTTCCCACCTTCATTGACAACCAAGTTGGAAAGGAGTGCAAATAAAGTAAACAAAGCATGTGGTGAAAGCAAAACCTGCTTAGGAGTAAAATCCGCACCACAAGAAGCGTGTGGTGAAAGAAAAACCCACTCAGGAGTAGAACCCGCACCACAAGATAGTAAATAATCAAGTAGGAAAGGAAAGTGAGAGAGAGCGTTACCCATGGGCCCAAACCCTCTTCGAAGCACACAAATGCACCGTTGAGTGCTTGCTTGAGAGCTGCTGTTGCTGGGAGGACCTCAGTCCGACATGGCTTCACTTGTGAGAGCACTGCTATCAAAGATGAAGAGAACTCAAAATTGGAGCAAGTAACAAGAAAGCTTGAATGAAGTCTTCCAACCCCCAAATGAAGGCCAAGGAGGGGTTTTTGATGCTTTCAAGGGTGACAAAGAGTCATTACTTCTAAAATGTAACTGCTAGGACACGTGTCTCAAGGGTTAATATTCCAGATTCCTCGTTTCAAACTTGGAAAATCGCCAGGATGCTAGTGTGCCGGGTAGACGTCTACGCGTTGTGTGTGCGTCCAGAGCCTAGATTCTTGGGAAATGTGTTGTCAGGCTTCTGTTGCTTTTCCACAAGTCCACATGAAGTCAGAATCGCGAAATTCCAACTCATGGGATTTTGTCATTAATGTTCCAAGACGTCATAAATGCTAGGCAAAAATGTAAGAGTGTGGAATTGCCCCTAGGTGTAATTCTGTGACATTACATTATGCCCCCACTTTAGTGGGCTCAATTTTGAAAAAATCAGCCTCACTAAAGTAGAGAAGAGAAATTTCATCCAAATTTTGAATTTTATAGATTTGCGTGCCAAGAGAGAGACCACATCGGCCATCGAAGTTGAGCTAACCGGTACTGAAGGTGCCCCTAGCATCCGAGCTCGACAAATAGTGTCAAAACGGTCATGAAAAACTGTTCAAAGCTTTTACTTGCAAAACCCAAATTTTGGGTCAGCTTCAAAAAATCAGAAGAAAGCTAGTACGGAGAGAGGAATGATGAAGAAAAATTCGTCGATTTGGAAGAAAAATATGATCAAGAGACGACCTTATGCCCCCTCCTGAGTTTGCCCCCAGCTTGGTGGGGCAAATTCAGGAGAAATCGGGGAGCCACAAGCTATAGGAAAAATGGGCCCCGAGGGGCCTATATATACCTAGGTGGGCCCCTAGAAGTGTCATTTTCACTATTCACTGCAAGCAAATTGTTGACTTTTGTGAGAGAAAAGTCAGCAAAATGCCTAGCAGGAGGGAGTATGAGGCGCCAAGGTTAGAGCAGTTACCCTAGGACATTGCCGAGGTTGACGAGGTGGACCAGGTAGGTCTTTAAGCCTCGTTTTTTGTAAATTTTAGCCCTTTTTTAGCATTTTTCAAGATAGCGAGGTGCGCAGGCATCTGTTTTCTACGCTCGCGTCCCATCCATAGACGATAATCCATAGGCACCCAAACCATAAACAAAGATCACAATGTAAGGGCCTAACCAATTAGGACTGAATTTTCCTCTCTGATCAGGCGGTGCATTTACGCTTCTCTGGTTTTCATAGAGAACCAGATCTCCTAGTTTAAAAGTCCTAGGAAGCACACTCCGACCATATTGTCTAGATAGCGACTGTTGATAAGCTTTAAGATGATCGAGATCCTGTAACCGGCGTTCATCGAGCATCTCTATCTAATGCAAACGGTTAACACGGTAGGTTTCATCATTGATTAACCCTTAAGGGAAACCCGTAGAGATGAAATTTCCAATTCTAAAGGCATGATAGCTTCGGCACCATACACGAGGTTGTAAGGCGTCGTTCCCGTCATCGTATGAACACTCGTGCTATAGGCCCACAAAGCATATGTTAGTTGAATATGCCAATCCTTACCGTGCTTATTAACTGTCTTACAGAGAATGAGTTCAAGAGTCTTGTTAGACACTTCTGCTTGACTGTTGGATTGTGGATAGTACGGTGTGGAAAACCTATGCTGAATATGAAATTTCTCGAGGAACTGCTTCACTTCCTTATTTTTGAATGGTGTACCATTGTCAAAAACAAGTGTAGCGGGCAATCCAAACTGAGAAATGATATTGTTCATGAGGAAACTACAGATAGCTTCAACGTTCGTGGATCGGAGTGGAATATCTTCGATCCATTTTGTGAAGTAATCCATAGCGGTAATAATAAAGGTATGTCCCTTGGAAGAAGGAGGTGATATTTTTCCAATAATATCCAACCCCCATTTTGCAAACGACCAAGGAGAAGTTTGGTTTTGTAATTCTTGGGCTAGTGCATGAATAAGAAAACTGTGTTGCTGACATTGAAGGCACTTCTTAACAAATTCGAAGGAATCATGTTCCATCGTTTTCCAATAGTACCCCATGTGTATCATTCTTCTTGTCAAGGATCTACCGCCAAAGTGTCCACCCCCAGAGCTCGAGTGGGCTTCCTTAAGGGCAAGGGGTATTTCTGCTTTAGTGAGACACTTGAGAAGCAAGCCGTTATAAGTTTTTCGATAAAGAACATCAGATAGAATAACATAACATGATGAAAGCTTTCTTATATGAGTGCGATCATTCTTTGTCACTTCATTGGGAAGGTTTCCAATCTTTAAGTAGTTATAGATATTAGAAAACCATTCTCCAAAGTCCACATGAGAACACACAAGGGACTTGGCTTCGGTTTGGTTAGGAACCACAAGGGTTTGCAGGACCTAAACCACGAAGTGGTATTCTTTCGTATCTTTTTCTGAAGATACCAAAGAAGCAACGCTTGCCATGGCATCAACATGTCTATTTTCTCTCCTAGGGACACTGTCTATTGTGAAAGAGGAGAACTATTTAAGCAAGGACAAGGCAAGGTCTCGATATCGGGACAACTTACTTTGCTTAGCTTGATATGTTCCTGTTATTTGTTTCACGATAAGTTCAGAATCACCTAGAACACGAGGACATTTGATTCTTAGCGCAATTGCGACACGTAAGCCAATAATAAGGGCTTCGTACTTAGCGATGTTATTGGTGCAAGAAAAATCTAGTCGAAATGATAAAGGAACTGGATTACCTTTGGGGGATATAGGACCACACCAGCTCTAGAACCAGTTTGACACCTCGATCCATCGAAATACATTTTCCATTCAAGGTCATGATTAATTACAAAAATATTTTCATCAGGAAACAAATCCAACCCTGGGAAGGAGCGAGATGAGGGAGCGTCTGCCAGTTGATCCGCAACCACTTTACCCTTTATTGACCTCTGAGTAACGAACTTTATGTCGAACTCAGAAAGCAACATAACCCATTTCGCTAATCTTCCAGCCAAGTCAGTGCTAGAGAACAGATGCTTTAAGAGATCCATTTTTACTATGACGTGCGTCTCAGCATGGAGAAGGTAGTGTTTGAACTTCTAGGTAGCAAAGACAAGAGCGAGACACTGCTTCTCCATGGAGGAATAACGAGTTTCATAGTCAACTAGAACGCGGCTAATCTAATAGACCGCTCTCTCCTTTCCTGTGTCATCATATTGAGCCAAGAGAGCTGCCAAAGCATATGGTGACACAGCAAGGTAAAGCGGAAAGGGTTTGTCTTGCATAGCCGGCATCAATATGGGAGGATTGGCCAAATAGGCTTTGATTGACTCAAAGGCTTTTTGACACTCTTCATCCCATATGAAGTGAACATCCTTTTTCAATAAACGAGTGAAAGGAAGGGTATGATCAACCAATTGAGATATAAATCTACGAATTGCCTGAATCTTCCCTTCTAAACTTTGCAACTCAGTGATATTCCTCGGTGGAGGCATGTTAACAATGGTGTCAATCTTATTTGTGTCAACCTCAATTCCATGGTGAGAAACTGTGAACCCCAAAAGCTTGCCGCCATCAACGCCGAAGACGCATTTATGAGGATTTAGTCTCATCTTATAGAGTCGAAGCCTTTCAAAGATAAGACGAAGGTTCTTTACATGATCTTGACGGGTTATCGATTTTGCCAATATATCATCAACGTAATCTTCTAAGGTCTTATGGATAAAATCGTGAAATATCAGGGTCATTGCTCATTGGTAAGTCGCTCCCGTGTTCTTTAATCCGAAGGGCATGACCACATAACAGAAAGTACCCCAAGGGGTAGTGAAGGCTGTCTTGTATTGATCATCTAGGTTAATACGGATCTGATTGTAACCTGAGAAGCCATCCATAAAAGATAGTAATGCATGGCCTGCAGTCGAATCTACAATCATATCTATATTAAGCAACGGAAATCATCTTTAAGAGAAGCCTTATTAAGATCGCGAAATTCGATACATATACGAATATGGCCATCAAGCTTGCTAATGACAACTATATTCGAAATCCAGAGGGAATAGTCAATCAAACAGATAAACCTGCTTTCAACAGTTTCTCTGTCTCAGTCTTGACCATCAATGCCACCTTGGGATTGATCTTTCGGATTTTCTGCTTAACTGAGATTGGCATCGGGACATAGGACGATATTGTGAATCACTATAGACTCATCAATACCAGGCATATCCTCATACGTCCAAGCGAAGATGGCAGGATGAGAATGCAAGAGATCAGAGTGTTCTTCTGCTTCTTGCGAAGAGAGACACTTTCCAATCTTGATTACCCTTTATGAAGATTTAGGATCCATAGAAACTTCAACAGTATCTCCTTTAAGAAGGGAATTGTGGTCTTCAGGATGAAATATCGTGATGTCATCATCGATGTTAGATAGAGGGTTCTCCTCATCAATACTCAAAATGGATTCTCCGAAGTATGCTTGTTTGTGCAAGCGATACAAGAATCTTTTCTTGTGACGATAAGGAGGCAACAGGGAATAAGCACATAGAAATTCCCCTAGCATTTCATTTGAAGAGAAAACATCTAGAGGGACCTTCTCGGCTTGCCTACTTTCCTCTATCAACTTAGGATGAACTAGGCTCAACGGTTCGACTGAAATTATATTAACACTCCACCAAGGCTTTTGCTTGGACTGTTCTATAGAGCATCCCAAACCTAGATAGCGTTGTGGTGGCTCGAACTGGATAGGGACCCGAATTCCTTGCTCGATACACTCTAGGCCTTTTTGCCCATAGCCATATCGAGAAGTGAGTTCATATCTGAACCCGTAACAAGTTTGCAAAACCTTTGGAGGTGGCGGCTCCACATAGAGCATTTCATTCCACCAATGGATGTCAAACGTCTCCACGGGAGTACTCCCACCTTCTTTACCAGGCTCACAAATGTTAACCTCCTTTGCAGGAGCGGGATTACTCTCCTTAGCAAAGGAAGAAGTGACCTCCTGAACAGGATCACACTTCTCCTCAGCGGGAGTATCATCCACCTTTGTGTCAGGGGCACTTGGAAGGTCTATGCAGGAGGGGTTCACCTTGTATTCTACGACAAAGAATTCAGAGAAACTTAAGGAGCCCCAATCATCACCAAGGAAAGCATTCGTTTGAGAGGCAGACGAGGGAGACTCAGGGTCCTTTTCTTTAGGTGGTTCTTTTTTTTTGACACTCGCTCTAGGAACAACTTCCACAAAAGGTATCGATGACGAACATGCCATAGCATAAGTGGTCAAAGATGGAATACAATTCTTGAGAGTAGATACAACCGAAGCATGACCGACAGCTGCCAGCTCACAGAGGTGAACAACTTCTGGATCTGCTTTAACTGTAACTACTCGGTTATTTGCAACAAACTTCAAAGAATGGTGTAAAGTAGAAGTCATAGCACCCATAGCGTTAATCCACGGTCTCCCCAAGAGGAAGTTGTACGGTAACGGGCCAGGCATCACATAAACCAATGTGGGTAAGGTAATGGGACCTAGCTACAAAGGTAGTATTATCGTACCTAGAGTTTGGCGGCCGACGTTATCAAATCCACGAATATACAAGGAGGAAGCCGCTAAAGAAGATGAATCAATTTTAATCTTAGGTAATAGGTCCATACCATAGACGTTGAGAGCCAAACCGGTGTCAACGAGAGTACGCCATCGCATATTATTATCATTAATTATAATCATCAAGGGACCATTTCGTAATTTTGAGCGCGCTCTTATGGTGGAACGTGTGATATTCCGCACCTGCTTAATATGAGCCAACAGCGCATTAACATCCATGGGCCTAGCAAAGGTAGGCAAGAGAATCTTTTGCAAAGCTTCTTGGAGCATCTCTTGATAAACTGAACTAGTCTAAAGTAAGTCCCAAAGTGAGATCTTAGCCGGAGTAATGCGAAGTTGCTCGACAAGATCATAATTGCCTAGTGCTTTAATCATAGGTTTAGGTGTTGGAGGAAGGCTTGGTTTAGAAGGTGGTAAAGAAGTAGGAATAGACAGATGTGATGTAGGAATGAAAGGTTGTTGATCCAAGTTCTATTTATTTCTCCTTGTAGGATATGTGTGCCCGACAACATTATAAGAAGTAGAATCCATAGCTTTCACAAACCTTGAATATAAGTCTGATGAATCACTACAACAAGAAATCCCATAGATAGAAGAGTTGGCTGGGGTCACGTAAGTGACAAGTTTCTTAGGGCTTGGAGGAGCCATAGAGACCACCACCACATTCACTAACTCCTCAACCTGCAGAGAGGAAATTTGTTTGGGAGATTTGCGGATAGGGGAGAGTGCTTCTAAGAAGTCATCTAGAGCATTTCCAACATATTGAAATTCTCCTTAAAAGCCAATATTATCAATGAACGCAAGTAACAACATTGTGAAGAAAGACCAACGCTCACGCCAAAGTTCACCAAAATACATATAAGAGGGATTCGTTGGACACGGGTCTCTCCTTTCTTGAGTGATCACCAGGGAACGAATTTCCCTTATACACCTTAGAATAAACGGATTAGTGGAATGATAAAGAACTAAGACTCAGTTATGCTTCGGGAAAAAACTACCATAGACCTTGAGAGAGCAAAACCAAGAGATTTCTGTCTCAAAAGAGGGAGCTCTTTGGCCAAAAGATGTCAGCGTAGTTTCGGGACGCCAGTGCGGCGCGTTGTTGTCTAAAAGGCGTACTGGCGTCCTAAGCAACATAGGCCTTAGGAACTCGAACGGATAGAAACAAGCTTCACTTCTAGGTTCAGGTCTAAAGTGTATTGAGTGAAATAACTAGTCAGAAAACTATAAACTAAAATGAATGCAAGAAGGCTTGAAGAAAGCTCACTTTTCTCTAGGTGTTTGGATCTTCACTCCAAGCTTCGTTTCGTGACCTACACACAAAAGAACAAGGGGAAAAGGTTGGGGTTGTATAGGGGTCTACCTGAGTCAGACCCCCGTTTTGGTGTTCCCACCTTCATTGACAACCAAGTTGGAAAGGAGTGCAAATAAAGTAAACAAAGCATGTGGTGAAAGCAAAACCTGCTTAGGAGTAAAATCCGCACCACAAGAAGCGTGTGGTGAAAGAAAAACCCACTCAGGAGTAGAACCCGCACCACAAGATAGTAAATAATCAAGTAGGAAAGGAAAGTGAGAGAGAGCGTTACCCATGGGCCCAAACCCTCTTCGAAGCACACAAATGCACCGTTGAGTGCTTGCTTGAGAGCTGCTGTTGCTGGGAGGACCTCAGTCCGACATGGCTTCACTTGTGAGAGCACTGCTATCAAAGATGAAGAGAACTCAAAATTGGAGCAAGTAACAAGAAAGCTTGAATGAAGTCTTCCAACCCCCAAATGAAGGCCAAGGAGGGGTTTTTGATGCTTTCAAGGGCGACAAAGAGTCATTACTTCTAAAATGTAACTGCTAGGACACGTGTCTCAAGGGTTAATATTCCAGATTCCTCATTTCAAACTTGGAAAATCGCCAGGATGCTAGTGTGCCGGGTAGACGTCTACGCGTTGTGTGTGCGTCCAGAGCCTAGATTCTTGGGAAATGTGTTGTCAGGCTTCTGTTGCTTTTCCACAAGTCCACATGAAGTCAGAATCGCGAAATTCCAACTCATGGGATTTTGTCATTAATGTTCCAAGGCGTCATAAATGCTAGGCAAAAATGTAAGAGTGTGGAATTGCCCCTAGGTGTAATTTCCAGGACATTACAAAAGAGACTCATGAGTAGCTTAATCCTCTTTTCTACACTAACAAGGAACTGTTGTCTAAGCCCCATGTCTAGAATGTAGTGGGGGCATATTTTCCTTTCCTAAAGTAGGTCACAACACACATTTTCAGCGTAAATATGAAGGTGTTATTAACATGTCAACCGGGTTAATCGGGTTTCCAATTGATTGTTGTTACCATTGATGTCATGAATGATGGTTATTGACTTTATACGTCAAGGATATTGAGAAAATTGTAATAAAGAAAGGTTGTAGGTATTCAGTGTTTGCTCTGGGTTTTGCTCTAGGATTTGCT